>JAABKJ010012445.1:0-10521 GCA_011634705.1 Andricus grossulariae
TATATATATATTTATATATTTATAATACTTTATATTATAATACATTACTTTAATTAATAATAATAATACATTAGTAATACATTACTTAAGAACTTACTTAAGCTCTAGTAAGGTTTGTATTCTGTACAAACTCATGTTACTTCTGTTTTTTGGAGAAAGGCTGGCACGCAAAAAGTTGCGTAAGGCACAATCATAATATAATCATAAGATAATTGGATGAGTTTAAATTTGATTGTGCATATTTCCAAGGTTCAATACTTTTTTTTTCATTGTTTATTTTGTGTTTTTTCTGTAATATTATCTTGAATTTTCAAGTGCTAGCCAATAGTTCCACATAAGTGGCGCTGTTGCACTTAAGTATACATATTTTGCAATATTTTTAACTGATCGTTAAATCTAGACTAATTCACGATATAGGCATAAACATTGTTTAAGATATTCTAGATTTATTTGTATGTAGTTCATAAAACTAGTTTTTCACCTATCTACGTTCTAAATGGTTTTATGTTCTTGTTTCAGAAATCGGCCAAGTACCAAATTTCGTGTTCTCACCTCCGCATACAAGATCGAAACAAACTGGCCAGCCTCGTAGGTAATTCATTTGTTATTTAAAAATTGTTACTTTTCTATTTTACTCCTGGACAAACTAGTGCTGGCATTATATTAATAAAATTAATGTTCTTAAAAATCACTAACTTTTCATTTCAACTTCCTACAACTATTTAAGAAAATCCTCATAGAACTTAACAATTATAAAGCATTCTTAATAAAATAAATTTGAAGCTTGCATTAGGGCAAGAGAATTGATTTTAGGAAGTCGGCATTCAAAAAACTGTTTAATTTATAAACTTGATTTTTATCAGAAAATTTTTTAGAATCCTCAATTCTAATAATTTCTGTATTCACCCATTAATATTGTCTTAATTATTTATCCTACTCCTAGGAGAATACCTTTTGTTGAGCCATTAACTGAAGAGGAAAAGGAAGAAATAGCATTAATGAAGGCTTCCGAAGGGGGAAAAAAATCCGTCGAAACAGAGAAAACTAAAAAGCCAGTTCTAAAAAGGTATATGCCCAGGAAGACATTTAAATTGCCCAGAAATCGTCCCGCTACGTCAGAGTAATTCTAATCATTACGCGTAGTTTGTAAGCTTAACGAACATTTCTCTAATACCTTTTTCGAACATTCATGCGTATTTATACAGACCGAAAAGAGTCCAGAACTTTCACATTATAAACACAAGTATTCCGACAAATTTACTCTCGCTTCTAAAGCCAATAGATACGTCTAAAGCCTTCAGAAATTCGGACTATATTTTGACTCATACAATTTGTAATTACGATAATATATAAGACTAAAGTAGAATAATTTTTTCTTGTCGACTGGGATATGGGAATATTCTTTTCAATGATGGCATGGCGTTCAAGTGAAAATTAGCGAGTACTCTATGTCTAAAATTATGATTCTTTTATTTTGATACCATCAATTTTCATTAGCATATGTTAAAATTTATTTTATGCAATAAAATGTGATATGCGATTTTTTGAAATCTTTTCCACGATCGATTTAAGTATTTGTTTTTTTTTCTCTTTTCGATTAAAAACTTCTAGACTTTAATTCACGAGTGATTGATCTTTTTTCTTAACACATGCTAACTTAAGTAAATGCAGTAAAATGTTATCTGCCGTGCGATGAAGTTTTGTTATATTAAACTTGAGTTAGGTAATTGTAACCGCAGTTCTTTTAAGTTTCTTGAAAACGCAAAATACTGACAGTATTGAAAAGATTCGTCTGTTAACTAGACCTCAGTATAAGAGTGATTTCTTAAAAAACCATGTAAATACGAAGCAATTTTTAAAAAATTTGTTTTCTTTCCAAAAATAAGGGTTTTCACTTCTAAGTTATCAAACCACACGTTTTTTTAGTGCGATAGATAACCAAGCAATAATTTCGACGAAGAAATACTTGTAACATACGGTTGTAAATAATTTATTACTATGCTGATGTACAGCTATATTAGTACAATAAATGTATAAGAAAATTGATAATAAATCACCGAACGAGTTTCCAGTCACCACTGAGTAATACATTACTTAAGAACTTACTTAAGCTCTAGTAAGGTTTGTATTCTGTACAAACCCATGTTACTTCTTTTTTTTGGAGAAAGGCTGGCACGCAAAAAGTTGCGTAAGGCACAATCATAAACCAGTACTTGTCATTATTTTTTGATAAATAGCCTTAGAGTTTTAAAACTTTAATCTAAGGTGCAGGGTGGCCATTCAAAACTCAGAAAAATTCCTCGATAATTTCCTGATTTTCAAACAAATTTCCCGGTTATTTAAATTTTCAAATCAAGCGTTGAAAAACTAAACAATATATAATTAATGCAAAAAAGAATATCCAAATTAAAGAATCTACTTCTAAAGTTGAAACGTTTAAAGTTGAAAATTAAACATTCTAAATTGAAAAAATTTCAAACCTAAACGTTCATTATTGTGAAAATTTAAAGCTTTAAAAATTAGAGAATAATTTTTCTTAAATTAAAGATGAGAAAATAAATGCACTCTCATTTCCCAGTCCAGTGACCACCCTGAAAGTTAGCCTAAGAGAATACTGTCTTACATTGTACAATACAGTACGTTATATGTGTTTAGCTACACGAAATGGAAAGGCATTGAAGTCGGTAACGGCGACAACAAACGGGGCCAGTAAATAAACACCGTTTCCTTTTTTTATTTGGTACGAACAACATTCTAATAATCGAGTAGACTCGGTTAAAGGCCAGCCAGTTAGAAAATTTAAATCTTTGGCAGTCTTATCTTTGTCGCCGCTATTTCATCGCAATAGAGCCACAGAACTCGAGAGCCTGTTGTAAATAAATTGTATGCCCTATGAACGTAGAGAGGCATGCTTCATTAAGAGATTCTAATTCGGAAGATTCACATAGAATACTAAAGGTTCAAGAATAACAGTCAACTTTTTCAAATATTGCAAATCATATCTCCTAATGTAAAAAAATAGAGACAATACTATACATAAAAATTAAAAAATGGGCGCATGATTACATATTCTCACTTAACTTCTCTTTTCAGTTTCGGTAAATTTTTCACAATCAAATTATTAAAGAAACTCGTATGAAATACATACATACCTCTTCAAAAGGCACAAGTAGCTTCGCGAATCGCGAAGAGTTTTTCAAATTATTGAACACTATGGCAACAATCGCTCTCTCGTGTTTTTTCATTATTACTAAATACGCTGAGTGTAGTTCATTAATTTCTTTATAGTAACGTGTCAAAGAATATTCCTTAGGCTAAGTAAAATTGAGTGATAGTTTTTCAATTTTTTTATTATAAAAATAAAAATCACTAGATACTTAAGTAACAATAAAACTGTGGATTCAAAATAGAAATCCGGATTGCTAAAACAAGTACTGAAGAGGAAATTAATGAACAATACTGTACAAAGAGAGTATTAACGTGCTTGTAAATATTAAATTTTCAAAAAAAAAAAAAAAAAACACTGACTACTTGAGTTTTTGCTGAGCTAAGTTCCCAATAAATCGAAAACGAAGATTTTTTAGACTTACTGCATGTAATGGGAAATTCAATTCGTCGAGTGTTTGGTACATTAGCCACTTTTTAGTGATATCGAATACAAATATTGGGTTTTAAAGGAATATAAATTCAATATAAAAAGAACTTCGGGATACAAAATACTGTTAACTTAACGGCTGAGAAACACAAATTAGCATTTATAAGGGAAAACCCTTATAAATAAAATAGTATACTGCATTCGAAGGAGGTGGTGCATAACAATTTTTGATTAACAAGTTTAAATAGTTATCATGGTTTCATTTGAAGTACTCAAAAATAAAAAAGTTGAAATTTAATATTCAAAATTGAACAGTTTCAAATTATAAGCGATGTGAATTACAAATTTCAAATCAAAGTACTGCATATTTTTATTTGTAGGATTTAAAATTGATAAATTCGAAATGTCTCTATAAACTTCCAGACTTGACAATTTTCAAGTTAAAATGTTGAAGGTTGAGTATTTTATACTTTTAAGCCTAATTTTAAATTTGAAGCATTTAAGATAAAACGATTTCTAATTTTATTGTAAAATAAATTATTATAAACTGCAAACTTTTTTAATCCAAACAAATCAAAATTGTCTGATGTTTTTCAGGTAAAAATTTTAGTAATTAAAACATTCTAAAAGTAAAAATTGAATAATCTGTCAATTATAAAGAGCAAATTGAATATGAAATTGTGTAATAAAAGGCAAAGTTTAAAAACTGAATGTATTGTAATAAGGAAGAAAGGTGAAATATTTGGTTTATGATAACCAGTTCATTTTTTGGATGAAAAGACTCCTCACGATTTCTTCATATCCATGTTAAAAAAATTAGTTGACAAATATATTTATTTGTGTGTGTGTATATATATATATATATAAAATTTTCAATAGATTATTTTTAAATGATTTTAGCCATTAAACAGTTTATTTTGTTCAAACTGGATATGGGTGAGTATAAATAAATTTTTATGTAAACATCCATATTTTCTCTGTTAAAAAATACCATCATTTATAACTTTGCCGTTCAGCAAAAGTATAATTCAATAATTTTTCTAAAATTTGTCTTTTCGTCCTTATAAATCGAAGTCTTGAAATACAAAAGATTTTAAAGTTTTTTAGTAAATCTCAAAGATTCAAACATTTAAAGCTGAAACTCTTAAAATTCAGCAGTTTTTATTTAAAAAAGATGTAATATTATACGATTTCAAATCAAACATTTCAAAAACATATATTGAGATTTATAAACTTGAAATTACAAAAAACTTCAACTACTTAAACAAACCAAAAATTTCTTAATTTATTTTGAAATGATCAAAATTTAATAATCTTAAGCCTTCGATGTTTGATACTGTTGGAAAACGTGAAGTTGAAGATGCTAAAAATATAAAAATTTTTAATTTGAGAAGTTAAAATTTTTGAATTGGTTGATAATGGCCTGACGGAAAATTTTTAGTTAATTTTGAAGTTACTGCATTAACCTATGTACATTGATTTTAAATAATGTACCCCTCGATAGCAATATATTTTAACACTATTATCGAAAGTTTGTAAAATCTCTTTCGATGTCTGCTAAAAACGAACCAATCATTGTTTTCGATATCATAAATCTTCAACTTTCCTTCTGTTACTGCTGTTTGCAGCCATCTTTTACCCTCCGTTTTTGTTTTTCTTCGTGCGTTTGAGGCAATTGTATTTGATTACGCCTTTGTCCCTGAATGGGCATATAACAAGGTACATCATCCCCCATTATTTCTTGAGGGGTTGTGGGCAGTGGATAAGTGGGACTCACAGTGCTGGAGCCGCTGGAGGAACTTCGCATTGTGTTTCCATTGTAAGTGGGATCGATCATCGCCGCGACATTGGGAACCTCTCGAGTCTCCTCCTCAGGCTCATCTTCCAACACCTGAATTTCTTCGGGATCGGGAAACTGCGGGTAATTTGGTTTAGCGCGGGTCCTCATTTTCTCGGGAGTGACCTTTAAGTCTAGCTTGTCGGGTCTTTGTACTTTCTCTAGGCTGTTGTGCTGCTCCAGGTGTGGCTGATGTTCTTGCTCCTGTTGTAATTGTTGCTGTCGCTCGAGCTTCTTTTGTTTGGCGCGCTCTCGAGCTCGTTTCGCTTTTGCTCGTTCCTTTTCCTGGAGCATTCGAGCAAGTTCTGCATCCTGAGCCTCTATCGCCATTTTTTGATCGAGGAGGAACTGACTATCCATGGGCGGTCCATCTTGAGAATCTGCTGCTCGCTCCTCTTCTTCTTGTTGCAGTTTTCTGGCTAGTTCCTGTAAAAAGGCATTAATAATAATACAGTATAATTTCTATCTGTCCACATCGCGTGTTTTCGTCGAGAAATTTGTTTTCTATCAGTGTGACATTTAATTCTCATTAAGGAATCCGCTGTACTGCAAGTAGTCAACCTTTAATTAAATTTGATTGGCTTGTTTTAGCGCGATTTTGCAATCACAATTTTAATTGCAAAAGGATTTAATACATAATAGAGACAGCACCACCCATGTAAAGATAGTAAATTATTGGGAAAGTTATCATATTTATTTTCAACCGCGGTAGTCAGTTTGTGATATTATGGAGTAAATAATCAACATCTTTGCTGCGGGTAAATACTTTGACAGATTAATAAATAGACTTGTACAGGTATGTTTCACTTTTTGAATAAAGATGCTTTAAAATTTCGTAGGTATAATTACGTGAATGTTTTAAAAGTATTAATGGGTTAATGTTATATATTCCTTATAGCATTATTATTCTGGAATGTCTCCCGATATTAGCAGAGAAATAAAAATTGAAAGAATAATTTTTAAACCTACCAAATATATTTAAAAAATGGTCCTGAAATGGAGTGTTTTTATATAATATAAGAAAATGATTTTCAGTGTCGTATAGAGATGAGATCCGTCTTGGGAAACATTGACTATGGAATTTTGAAAACATTTTGGAAAATCTGGAAAAGTCATGAAATTTGTGAAAAAGTGAGTGGAATTTCTTTCATCACTTGAGATCGAAATTTTTATTTTAAACAATTTGTAATTATCAAAACTAACGAAATTTTAAATATAAAATGGTTATAATTATAACGCGCAGAAATTTCTTTTGTATCCACTAGAATGGTTAAATGGAGAATTTGCATGCATTTTTTAATTGTTTTTTTTTTCAAACTTTATAATCTTCAATACTTGATAAAAAAACTTAAGTAAGTAATTAATTTAAGTACTTACAGCTTATTTAAAATTGGTTGAAAATGCCGATTGAATTGCCATCATGATGACGTCCGTTATACGGAGCGCACAGAAAAGTGAAGAATGGGCAGATAATTTATTATATTTTTGTATTTGGCAACTTTCGACTATAATATTTAATGTTAACATGGCTCTAATTCTGTATTTTCTGATGTTATGAATACACATTTCCACTGAAGCTTTCGAAGGACATGGACAATTATTAAAGAATTCAAGTGGTAGACGATTTTTCGAATCCACTTAGAAATAACCTTCTTACTTCGTGCACTTTAAATGTTTGACATTTTAAATGTCAATCAATGTTGACACTAAGTATCGATACAAAAAAAATGGAATGTGACACGCGACGTCAAATCAATCATAAAAGCTCCCATTGCCGCAAGTCTTCTTCCACTTATAAAAATTAAATAAAGTTTAACTTTATCTACAAGATGTAATAAGTATTGTCCCTATTCATGCCACATGTAAATTCTCTATTTTTAAAACATAAATTTTGAACGTTAAAGTATTTAAATATTTGAATAATAAATTTGATAATTACAAAGACTTAAATTATAAATTAATTTCGAATACTTCAAGTTTATGACTGGTCAACTTTTAACTGATCAAATTCAGTAAATACTTGATATGTACTTAGAATTAGTTAACTTTGTTAGGGACTGTTAAAGTATTACGTCATGCTTTTTTCCGGACAATTACCCCCCCCCCCTTTATATAGTAACAGGATGGCCACTATTTTTATAATTTTTGTCTCCCGGCATCAGCAAATAAGGTAATTTTTTTTCTAATAAAAGAAAATACAGATATGTGTTTTATTATATACTAGCAGTAAAAGCACGCGAGCAAGGTGCGCGTTCACGTCTCTGGCTTTTTATTCGAGGGAGTTTTGAATTGATTTTAATGGTCTGAAAAGCAATCAGTCTGCCGCGGCTTATTTAATTATGAAGTGGGGGGGGGGGTATCCAAAGGAACTTTAAAGTGGTTAAAAATTCGAAAAATAAACTGATGACGATTCCCTTGACGCGCTATTGCTATTAACCTATTAACCTATTAGTTATTATTTAGCTATTAACCTTTAGTTTTTAATTATATATGTTTTTGGTTCCGTGCCTTGAGGTAAGCCGGGATTTAGCAGATGGGAACATATGAAATCCTATCTAATACAACGCTGCTGAAGGCTGGTGACCTTCTCAGCATAAAATACCAACCAATTGAGACTCTCGGTTTATAATCTCTGCCCCCCCCCCCCCGTAACAGAAGTTCTGGTGGGACTGATGTTACAATTAGACTCTCCACCATACGACGAATCACTACTTAACTTGGACATGATTTCGACTCGCAAAACAAATTTCGTGCATAAAGGTGGTAGTTGGGTGTACAATCTAAACAATGAATAATACAAACAATAAATTAGCCTCGGAATGGACTGAAACTTTGATTGGAGGAATGCATACACACGGTAAATGTAAAGGTCGAGTTTCAGGCGATGAATGGCATAGAAAATGACATAGAAAATGGGGTGTTGAAAAGCGGTTTTAAAATAGGGTCAGGAGCAGATAGTGAATCACATGATAGTCAAGGGGACGGTTTGATTATGAATGAAAAAGCAAGACAGCATCTCAAAGATCAAGGATATGTATCTCCCAGATTGCTGTGGGTTAGAATTAAGGTAGGAATCACAAGATTATTTATCATATCGTGCTACGCCCCAGTTGATAGTGATCCAAAAGAAATCAAAGACGCCTTCCGGAAGTGCGAATAAACTTTCAGAATAAATTAAACGAACGCATAGATAGGGCAACTTAGGAAGCGCTTATTAGCAATAAAGATATAGAGGACGCATGGACTATACCACGGGACATCATTATTAAAACTGCAACTGAAGTGCGTGGTACGGCGGTTGTAGGAAGAAAGTCTGGTGATGCATGGTGTAATGATGAAATCGAGGCAGCCAGGCAAGAAAAGAAAGAAGCGTGCAAGAGAACGTTGAACATGACAGATCTTAGCGATGAGGAGAGAAATAGGCTCAAAAATGATTACAGACACAAAAATAGGCAAGTTAAACGACTAGTCAAGGAAAGCAAACATAAAATCAAAACAGAAGAAGAGAAGAAAATACAAAACGACTTTGAAGGAACCATGAAACTATTATTTGAAGAGATGAAGGGAAATAAAAGTACAGAGTTTGTCAGCATGAGAAACAGCAAAGGTGAAATTCTATATGATGCAAACGGGATAGTAGACGCGTTAAAAGGCGATTTTAAAGGATTATTAAGAGGTGAAAATATAGGGCAACAGAACTGCGACATTGAACATAGTGTATTAGAAAACCCAATTGAAAAATTCTGCTACTGAGGTTAGAGATATAACTAAGAACTTAAAAAACGGTAAGGCTGCTCGTGTAGACGGTATTGGCGCTGAAATGCTTAAATACGGTGGCGAGTACCTCATAGGTTGTGCGAATTGATAAATTTATGTATCGAGACGGGAGAAGTCCCAGACGATTGGAGAAAAGCGGTGATCGTACCAATATATAATAATGAAAATTACAGAAGAAAAGATATGGGAAGTCCAAAGTGGATTTATGCCAGGAAAATCATGTACAGATCACAGAAAAAAGCTTGAGAGTAGGAAAGAAAGTTTTCTGTGCATTTATTGACCTAGAAACAGCATTTGACAATGTAAATAGAAGGGAACTTTGGGAAGTCCTTAAAGCGTGCGGAGTCAATGGATGGCTCCTAAAAGCAATAAAAACAATATATACAGATAGTAAAGCGAGTGTAAGGGTTAATGGGAAACTGAGTGACTGGTTCGATATAATGCAGGGTGTTAGACAAGGATGCGTTATGTCCTCATAGCTATTTATCATATTTATGGATAAGTGTCTAATAATGGCCTTCTTCGACGAAGAAGGTTTAGATCACGAAACAGTGAAGGTACGTGGGTTAGCTTTCGCAAATGATAAGATTGTTATAGCAGAATCAATCGAGGACTTGCAAAGAATGTTGAATAAACTTAATACAAGCATGAATAACATTGGCCTCAAAATTAACGTAAATAAAACAAAAATCATGAAGCTTGAAGGAAAAAGTGAGAAAACGATGTGCAACATTGTCCTAAATGACGAGACATTAGAAAAAGTTGACAAGTACGTATACCAGAGAAGCCTATTCACTAGCGATGGAAAAATAGATGGGAAGTTAGATAGACGCATAAATGAGGGTAAGAAGGTTATCCTTAGAGCAGGGTCCATTCTCAAAAATAAAAACATCAAAAAAAGCAAAAATGGCCATACATAATTCTATATTTGTACCGACTGTACTATGCTGTAGCGAGACATGGACTTGTCAAGAAAAGGACAAGAGTAAAATTAACGCGACTGGCATGAAACCTCTGCACACAATATGCGGGAAAACGCTGATGGAGAAAGTTCGAAACGAGATAATCCTCAAATAATGTGGTACAGGAGAGACACTAGTTGACATATGGGAAAGAAATCAGTTAAGATGTTTCGGACATGTTGAAAGAATGAAAGATGAACGACTGACTAAACAAGTGTATAAAGGTAAAGTAAATGGCAGAATGCCCAGAGGTAGACCGCCGAAAGAATGGTAAGAATCTGTGAATGAGACATTAATTCAAAGAGACATAAGAAGCCATAGGAACACGAGAGCTTGCATGAAAAAATGCA
>JAABKJ010012446.1:0-10521 GCA_011634705.1 Andricus grossulariae
GTGCTGCTTGATGGTCAACAGTTTACACTTGTTCAGCGTGTGATTTGCTTTCCTTAAGTTTCGAGCAAGTGCCCTAAATTTTGGAGTGAATTTTTTATTTGATGTCATGTAGCTAATCACGCACTGAATATTTGATGTATGCCGTCTCGCCGTTTCAATTTTAAACATTAACATCTTCGGGGAGCATATCGGGGAGAGCAGTATTAGCTTCAGATAATTTGTCCATCCTGAGAAAGAATTTTTGGTGGATAGATCTCCTACTTCTCATGTTGGCATTATCGGCTATCTGCAAAGGTGGTCTTGCTGGAATGGCTCTTCTTGCCGATAAAGAGCTTCATATCCGTTTTTGCGCAAAAAGGATACCTGATCTCTTAAACACGAAGGCGTTTCATCAGCATATTCCGGGTGCATATTGACCCAACGGTCATGTAACCTCTGCATGAATCCTCTTCGCGCCGGTGACCTTGTTTGCTATTATTTTATTTTTATTTTATTTGCTATTATTATTATGATTATTATTATTATTAATATTAGAAACAATTTGTATTTAAAAACAAACGTGTAAAAAATCATAATTAGCGCCAGAAATTCGCAAAAACCAATTTAACACTTATGGGTTTTTTTTTCGAGGCCCTATAAAACAATCTTATGGGGGTGATATTTAAAAAAAAATAATTACTCATTTGTATTCTATAGCTAATTGTGAAGAGAAATGTTAAGTTTCAAGTCGATTCACCTAATATATTGACAATTCTGAATAAAATTTACAAAAACGTCTTTTTTCTTATAGGAAATACGTGTTAAACTTCATGGGCCATGTGGACCTCCAAATATCATTTTTTAAAAGGTGTTTTTTTGTGGATTCGAACAAATTTGGAGACGATATGCATGAAAATTCGAAGAGAAAAAATTCCAATGTATTTTTTGATCACCCTAATGTACACTCCTTTGTGAAATCTTTTAAAAGTTTTGAAACCTTTGTGAAATGTTTGAAATCCTTATAACATTTTGAAATCTTGAAATCTGGTGTGCACTAAAAAGTGGAGCGGTTAACCGTTCGAAAATTCGAATCCTCAAAATGAATTAAGGTCGACATTTTCAACTAATAAGTTTTATCATTTGTAAGTTGAATATTTAAAAAAAGAATACTTTAACATTCTTTGCCACACTTTCAATATGAAACTAATAAAAGCTTATAAGAAATACTAAAAGGCTAAATGACATAAATTTCTCTACAGATTCAAATAAAATAAACGTTTCATAAGCAAAGAACAAAAAAATCGAATTAAAGATTCACGTGCAAAATTCAAGGAGATTTCCAGGGTTTCAAAGTTTAAAAAAATGCATACAGAATTCCAATTTTTCAAGGTTTTCCAGGTCACTAGATACCCTGATATTATCATTTCAATTCTTAAAATCATAGAAATTTTTTTTTCCAGACACCTGATTTTTGACACAACGACCTCAAATTAAATTATAGTTAAATTTGTACGTACTTTGCTGTGAAAGGATCCTCATCCAGTTTGTCTAGAAGAAATTTTAGATCCAGGACTTCTGTATAAAAGTCGATATTGAAATCTAGTTGATCACTAAATCGTTTCATCTCATCCAACTTTGTCATTATGTTTACGTGTGGCAATCCCAAATTCAACATTGTACTTGTGCAAACCATTAAGGATGATAAATATTTTCCTATACATCAGTAATTAATAACTATTTTACCATTACTACTATTATTTTAGTGAGATATAATCATGATTAATTATGAAAGCTTCGTAAGCAAACTTACCAGGATCACTGCAATGGTGAGAATCTATTAAATTAACACTGCACAATCTTAATAAGTTTTCGGTTAATTTCGCTGTTATTCCATTCATTGATTCATGGTGTGTGTACAATTCAACCTGTCGAAAATAAATAAAAAATGTTAAGAAATCAAAATTTAAACCTAAAACTTTTTATAATTATTAGTTTCGGTAAAAATGTAGGTTTAACAAATAATTAAGGACGCACCTGCCCAGGACAATCGAATAAAAAATAATGGTCTTTTAAATTAAGAATTTTCTTAATTAACCAGTCAATGTTTGCTTCCAAAAATTCCATACAATAAACTAGAGCACCATTCGGTCCAAGTTTAAAAGTTGACATGACTTCATCGTGTTTAATTAATTCTGTAATATCTATCTTCGGAGTGTATTCCATATTTTCATTTGCTGGATCTGTTCAAGGAATTTAAAAAGTAATAGTTTAATTTTGGAAGAACTATAAAGGTAAATTATAAGTAATTACATTGAGTAATTACCGATGTTAACTATAGCAACTTTTCTACCGAGGGATTCAAGAAACTTTCCCATTCCATTACAATAGGTCGTTTTTCCGCTTCCCGGTGGACCAATCACCAGCTGGCCATATACAAGACTCATTTTCTTATTCCTTTATTTTTACCAACTCCTGATATTGTTTGTAGCCGAAACTATGCTTTTCACAGTTTCTGGATTATAATCTTTCAGGCAAATAGAAAGAAGTAGAGAACGATCTATATTAATTTGTTCAGCTATGAATCTCGCTGCTGCGTGTATTTCTGGCTCATCTTTTCCAAACAAAGCTCTGAAAATATTCGTGACAATGCTAATTCTATTTGAAAACTCAATATTATGTTATTATTTTTTATTAATTAGAAAGTAGATTTGCTGACCTTGTACTATACACGTCACTGCTAAATTCTTTCAGGGAGGATTCCCTTTCAACTGTGATCATAGATCCGAACTTCTTAAATTGACTAATGATTAGGAATATGCGATTGCTAAAAAAATAGGGTATTTTATTTTCATTGCTTGGTTTTTTCGGTCCAGTCACTACACTAATATTCCAATTTTAATTTCTATCTCACTGCCAAACTTTTTAGACACTAATTGAAGCATTGAGTTAACAAGGGGCCTAAACAATAAAATTTAGATTTCGGGAAATTCAAAATCAGCGAATTCGCATAATTTTAAATTAACAATCATATATATATAATTTCAAATAAACTAATAAACTCTTAGGTATTGCATTTACGAAATTTTCAGTTTAATTGGATTTAAATGTGTCAAAAATATTTCATAGAGGAAAAAAGCGATCTGACTAACTTTCCTGCCATTTCTTAATATTTTTTCCTTACACACTGTTAAATTTATTTTCATTGTATAGTTTCATTTACGAAGTTTTAAGTATGAGTTAGATTTTAACCTCTTATAATTGTCTTAAAATCTTCCGGATTCGTTTTTGACAATTTCTAAAATCTTGTAAAGTTTTAAAATCTTTTTAAATATTGTCTTAAAATTAATTTTTAAAATTAAAAAATACATTAAATATTCCCTGGAGTGTTGAGAAAAAATTTTTATTATTTTGAAACCTTTCAAAATCTTTAAAAAACTTCAAAATTTTATTTTGAAATCTTCAATAATATACATTTCGTTTTAAGTCTTTTGAAATCTTTTCAAATTTTAAATTAATTTCGAAATTTGTTAAAAAGTTCTAAATATCTTTTAAAATGATTCGAATTTTTCCTAAGATTTTGAAAAAATTTTTAAATTGCCTTAAAATCTTCCAGATTATTTTTTGAAAAATTAGGAAATCTTTTTAAATATCTTCTTAAAATAAATTTTGTAAAATGAAACATCATTGAAAATTGTCCCTAAAATCTTAGAAATATTTTTTTATTCTCTTCAAACCTTCCAAAATTCTTAAAAGCTTTTAAATTTTTGTTCGAAATCTTAAAAAATCAACATTTTGTTTCAAATTTGTTGAAATCTTTTTCAGTTTAAAATTATTTTCGTATTTTTTCAAAATTTCTAAATAGCTTTTAAAATTACTAAAATATTTTCTAAAATTTTATGTTCTTGCGAAATTGGATAAATTTGGCTTTAACATCTTCTATATTTTTTTCAGAAATTTTAAGAAGTCAGTTGAAATGCTTAAAATTAAAAAAAAAATACTTTCTTAAAATTAATTTTTCAAAATAAAAACTTAATTGAATTTTTTCCTGGAATCTTGAGAAAAAAATTTTTTATCTCAATAACTTCAAAAATCCTCAAAAAGATTCAAAATCTTATTTCAAAATCTTGAAAATCTACATCTTGTTTAACATTTAACCCTTTTTTTATTTAAAATTATTTTTGGATGTTTTCAAAACTTCTATAACTTTGAAATATTTTTTGAAATAATTCAAAGTTTTCCTAAAATGTTTTAAAATTCTACAAAAATAAAAAAAAAATTGTTTTAAAATCTTGCAGATTATTTTTCAATATATTTTGAAATTATAGCGTGGTAAAAAAATGGTTAAGAACAGAATTATTCCCCAACATTAAGAAACATTTATATCAACAAATAAAATTAATTATTTGGAAATGTTTATTTACTAAATTCATGATGCAGAACATTCTTAATCTTTATTAATATATAAATAGAAATAACCTAATTTAATATGGTCGAGGTGTTATAAATGGAACCTTTTTTCATTTTTAAAACATTTTATCCGAAAGTTACGAACAAAATTGTTGCCTTTATCATTAAAGAATCATTTACAATTTAAATGTTCTCCTTTAGAATTAAAATTTTGATTCACGAAATTCCACAAAATTCCAAAGAACAAACTGAAAACAACCACGATCATCATACTCTTTAATCAATTTTAATATAATTTAGATACTACATATTAATATACTTTTTATTACAGAATTTAGTAGAGGACATGTAATAGACCTTTTGTGTGTATTTAGTTTAATGTTTACCAAAACATTACTTGGGCCCCTTTTCGACAAACGGATTCAATTACAACTATAATTATAAAAAAAGTACATCCGAAAATTATTGAAAATCACGAAAAAATAATTTAAATTTTAGAGAAAGCTTAACTTTATTAATAGATCTTTTTTTTATAATTACCTGTAAACTTTAAAACATATGTCCGTGTGATTGCCATTAATTAAAATTCCACATGAATGGTCATGCATTTTTTATTATCATTATTTTCCTTTCAAATTATTTCACAGACCACCTGTTAATTATTTAATAAAATGAATAAAATTATGGAAAAATTACAATTATTCTATTTCTATAAGAAAATGCATAAATGACAATAAAGTATTAAAATTAATAAATGAGAAAAAAAAGGAACATATTACATTATGAAATAATTTAAACCTATTTTTCAGAATAATGACAGAAATATGTCATGGTGATTTTAAGAAAAATTGAAATGGGATTTCAATCACTTTTGATGCACAGAATAAAAAATCATTTGACTGAAACCTGAATATTTATGGCTTCTCGTACAGTTTTTTTTTAATTGAGAAAAAAGTAAAAGTTATTGCTATCAAAACTGAAACGAAACCAACGAAGCTGATTTTCAAGTTTGAGGTTAGAAACTCATGATGACGTTTTTACTTTGTTATGTGCATAAAAATGATTTTATTTATTATTTATTTCTTTTGCACCCTTTAAGAGTGAGAAGGACAGAAATATTCACTTATATACACTGCGCATCAACACAAATTTCCTTTTATCGAACAAAAGTGAAGTGAATTTCAAACCTTTGCAATTTATTAATTTTTTAATTTAATATTACTTCATTGGTATAAAATACTCTCGGTTTTTATACAATACACTGTATAATCTCACCAGTTGATAATATATTTATAAACTTTACCGATCTCAAAACTTCTTATCCTCCTGATTTTCAAAAATCTAGATAAAATTAGACTTTTGTGGTTAGGATTTCTTTCGAACGCAGTTCAAAATGGCGTCTGAAAAGTGTAGCGAGAACTTTCGTGTTCCGTCCGAAATTCGGTGATTGTACATCGTCGCGTTCTTATTAAATAGTTGATTAAGATTATTTACCTAGGGGAATCAAACGTGGATTGAAAGAATTATAAATATTGCGAAAATGGCGATGTTTAACAAGCCTAAACGCAATATTCGTCGACGACATTTCAACGATGATGACGAAGATAATGAGAACAGAATGGAGTCTGAAGATGCTCATCCTGTCAAAATTAAACCAAAGAAGAAGGACAAACCTAAACAGCTCCTTAGCTTCGGAGAGGAGCTCGAAGAAGGTAAGATTCTTTAAAAAATAATTTGACCTTAACTTACAGTTGAATAACGCTTAGACGAATGTTTTCAGAATGCCCTATTCCCTAGTCGATGACCTTGTGTCCTTTATTAATCTATATATATTAAATAATTGATTATGGTACTTCTTTTTATGTAGTGATAATACTTTTTTTTTATTAATTCACATTTATTGATCGCTAATCACTTTCTCTTACCACAGAATCTTTAAATACACGAACGTGTAGTTCAAAATTTTCAAGTTTTTTGTCAGTTTTTCTTTCAGGTTTTTAGAGAATTTTTATGCATACTTTCCACACTCCTAATTGTGCAGTTTTAAAATCTTTGACTTTGAAATGTTGACGTAACACTTTTAAATTCTGCATTTTAAACATTAAATTTTAAAGCGTTGTGAATTCTTAAAAGGTTATCAGTTCAAAATTGCTTATTTTTGGGCCATTTAAAATTGTAGATGTTGATTGTTGATTCTGAATGGCTTGTAATTTCAGTGATTGAAGTTTTTAGTTATTTGCATTCATTTGCAATTATTTGTAATCGCCATCATTTTTTTTTTATATTCCTGTTTTTTTTTAATTGGTTCGTTTTATTATTTCAAGTTTAAAAGCACGTAAGTGCAAAAGTGAAATAATAATTTTCAATGGATAACATGTGGAATTAGTTGGGATAAATGTTAAATCTTTGAAATTGTACAACAAAATGAAATTACTAATTGAAAACTAATATTTTTTAAATAAATATTTTTGATATATTATTATCTTATTTCTTCTCATTTAATAAGTTTTTCATTTTTTTATGACTTGAAATACTTGGAATAAAGAAAAAGCCTTTAACATTTTTGACATATGATATTATTTTTAGTACAAATAATGAAATCGTTAAAATACATTACAATTACAATTTTTTAATTTCAAGCAGGAGTGGAGTCTTTAAACATCTCAATTTACTATATGAAAAACTCAGAACTATTAAAATATTATAAAAGTTATGTGACTTCTTTGCGCTTTTTAAACCTTTCAAAATTATATATTAAACAATTTTTAATCTTGGTGATCAGCTTTCAGCTTGAAACTTTCAATATTAAGTTATTGCAAACTGGAGTCGTTTAAAATTAAACCAACTTGAATTAAAGCATTTAAAATAGAATAATCTTAGATCGAAACATTTAAAATGATTTGGTTTCATTTTTAAATCGCAAAATTTTATCGTTTAAAAGTAATTATATTTTGTAGTTGAAGAAATAATTAAAGCCATTGCTTGGTTAAATAATTAATTTTTACCTGGAATGCCCGCAATTTCTCGAATAAAATTTGGATATTAAATAATTTTAAATTAAAAACTTTAAATAATTGTGAAAAAATCCCAATTCAAAGCCTTCTATATTCAACAACCAAAATGCTCTGAAATACCTGAAATTCTCTGAATTGCCTGACATCTTTAATATCCTGAATTCCTTCTATATTCAGAATTCTCTGAATTCCTCGAACTCTCTGAAATCCGTGAATATTCTGAATTACTTGAATATTCTGAATACCTTGAATATTCTGTATACCTTGAATATTATGAATTCCTTGAATTTCCCGAATCCCTTAAATTTCCTTAATTTATAATATTTAAGGAATTCAGGAAATTCTATAAATTTAGTGAATTCCTTAAATATTCTGAATTATTTTAAATCCCGAAATTTCTTCTATTCATCTGAATTCCTTAAATATTTTGAATCCCCTGAATTCCTTGAATTATTTTCAATTCTCTGCATTATTTAGAAGTCCTTGGAGATTAGAGAATTCTCAGAATTCAGAAAATTCCATTAATTCAAGGAGTGACAGGAATTTAAGTAACTCAGACGATTGAAAGAATTCCAAGGATTTCAAAATAATGTAAGGAATTAAAGGAATTTATAATAATTCAAGAAGTGCGGATGATTCAGAGAATGTAGAGAAATTTAGATTTCAAGGAATTTAAAAGAATTCAAAAGAACACATCGAATATCAATAACAAAAAAAAATTCAATCGAAGAATTTCGAAAAAAATTAAAAACTGAATATTTTTGAGGTAGCTTTCCCATTTTTCAAGTCCCGTTTCACATTAACCTGTTAAAAGAAAAAAAAAATTTGCTTGAAAAATAAAACCATGCCTTTCAAATTATTATTATTTTGTTTTGAGCGATTGAACAAAAAATTAAAAAATGCGAATCATAATAATCTTGTTTTATATTTCTATATTATTAATTGGCAACGTTGTGTTTTCTGCGCATTTTAGCGTGCACGTAATAATGCTAGTGGCTGTTTTTATAGTTTGTATGTATTTAGAATAAACATTAAATGAAATTATTTGTATTTGCAGCGGATGACGGCGAAGTTTTTAAAGTGAAGAAATCGTCGAGAAGCAAAAAACTGATGAAACAACTAGATCACGAAAGAAAAAAAAAGAAAGGTGAAGAGAAAATGCAAGTGGACTCTGAATCAGCGAACATGTCTATTAAGCAGGAAAAAGATTTAGAAATAAAGACAGATGATCTAGTAGTAAGCTATCTCTATGATGTTTTATTAGTATTAATATCTCTGCTATTAAGTTCTAGTTACCAGCTTCGAACTCTTGATATACTTCCTAACTATACGGCTTTGGCTACACAGTATTTTTTTAGCATGTATAGTAATTTATGGTCCAAAAAATATTGAAAAAACCTCATGAAAATCTCCAATTTTGAAAAAAACTAAATCCACCTAAACTTATTAAATTATTTCTAATGTATTTACTCCATTTTTATTTAGTTTTTTACCAAAGAATATTTCTATGTAGTCAAGGCCTCACAAGAGGATTCCTTTCCTTACAATTTCGTTTATTAAATGTAGGAAACATTTAAACTTCATTATAATTATGCTTTTTCTAGAATTCAACCCGGATATGAAAATACTTTATTGGATTATTTGGCATGCATCTTGTTTTGTTTCAAGCAAATTAGAGCTACAGAACAAATTTTAGTACTTCGCTTTTGATAAATCACAAAACTGTATTAACAAATGTTAACAGACAATAGAATATATTTATTTTCCGAAAGATCTTTTTTAATCTATTAGGTTTCTTAAAGATTATTCCAAATTGTTTTTTTTTTACTTTGGATGGATTAAAAAGATCGAAGTGTTTTAATCTAATTATAATTGTTTTTTTTTTATAATATACTTACACTGTCCTATGTTTTACTAGGTAAAAATAAAGAACACGGGACCCCTTATTTTAAACGGAAGAGCTGCAATGGTTGCAGGAAAGGATGACTACTCCTCTAATGAAGAGGATGAG
The DNA here is from genome assembly GCA_011634705.1 of Andricus grossulariae. NCBI lineage: Eukaryota > Metazoa > Arthropoda > Insecta > Hymenoptera > Cynipidae > Andricus > Andricus grossulariae. The sequence goes on from JAABKJ010012446.1 coordinate 9,412, forward strand.
GACGATTTTCAGGGGCATAAATTTCAGAGGCACCGCGAAGACCGGGCAGATACAATGAAAATGTTTTTAGAGAGTAAGTTATTTGTTTTAAAAACTAGGTTGATATAAATTGTTTCAACTAAAGACTCCTTTATTAATAATTTATCAATTATATTTACTTTTCAGGTGGATGTATACCTGACCCTGCAATGATTCATGCAGCAAGAAAACAAAGGCAAAAGGCTCGTGAATTAGGAACCGACTATATTCCTATCCAGGAAAAGAGGTATCAAATGTGCCAATTTATTTCCTTTTATTTTATCAAGTTGACTCCGAAAGAAATATTAATTCTGGGGTATTTTATTACAGTGAAGTGAAAGGGAAATCGAGGTTAATCAGAGAAGAGGATCACGATAGGAGCGATGATGATTCTCAAGATAGGCTTGATATGTTGGTCAGCACTGAAGCGCGTGATAAAGAGAAAAGAAGAGAAGCAATCTTTGCTTCACAAGTTACAAAAAATTGTGAGTGGATTCTTCTGTATTCAGAGTAACCGGAAACCAATTTTTTCGAAACCCTCAATAAACAATCACAACTTTTTTCCTAAGTTTTGATAGATTACAATTCATGTTTTATTTTCAGATTCAGATGATGAGGAAAGCGAACATGGTAACGGTGAAGAGGAATGGGAGGTCCAACAGTTTAGAAAAGGCGTGACTGGAGCTCAGGTATGTTTTAATTTATGTGCTGAGATAATAAGTGACAGGGTGGCCGCAGGTCAGGAAAAACCTAGAAATCAGGGAGAAGTACAGTAAAATCTCCAACATTTCAACGTCATTGAAACGTAGGAATTCGTTAATTTCAATGCTGGAGGGGGCCCCACCCTTATCGCGAGTGGACAGTTTATTTTTATCAACGGTGCTCATTGGCTGCCCCGTTCTTGTATCGATGCGCCGCCGGTCGCTACTTTTTCAGCCGATAAGCGCGGGTGATTTGAAATCAATAATAAATACCATCAATAATAATCCAAATAAATACACACCCTACATTTCTAGATCTGCTGGCCCACGCAGTTTCTCAGCGCGTAGGGCGAGAGACGGTTGCGACTCTCGCCTCGGAAGGGCTGAGTGC
>JAABKJ010012447.1:0-10521 GCA_011634705.1 Andricus grossulariae
TACACTAGTATGCGTATTTTCAGTTCAAATCATAAAAAAATAACTTTGAAAATAAACAAATTAAATTTATGGAAAAAAGACACAAGTTGCAATAAAATGTATAATAACAACATTTTTTGTATAAGATGCATACTTTTTTATAATTATAAAAACAAGACAATGAAAATACGTATGTTTCAATGCTAAAGCATATTATGAATTGTGATAATATAAAATTATTGAAACGATAGATTTTCCAGGATAGCTGAGGATAAAACTGAGTGCAAAATAAGGAGCAAATATTGAAGTAATCACGAAAAATAACATTTGTACATTATTTTGCAAAATCGGAATAAGCAGTACCAGCTTGAGCTACAGAAATAAATATGATATATATTGATATAATAGTGTTGAACATAGTGTAGAAAAGTTCAGATTTTGGACAAAATCGCGTGCGAAGCACGGCATACGTGATGAGAATATGTTCATTAAAGCCAAAGGAGCTTTAATAAAAGAGAAGTTGTCGATAATTTGACCTTTAATTTTAACAGGTCTGGGCGCAAATGTGGGGGAAATACAAAGAACAAGCGCGTAGCGCGAGTTAAACACATCATCGAGCGCGAAGCGCGAGTACCAACACTCGCGCGCCCTAGGCGCGCTCAAACTTACGAGCGAAGCGAAGCGCGCGATGAGAATGTGCCCGCACAGCGGGTAGATTTTTTGTTTTCTCAATTTGCAAGAATTTTAAACGTAAATTAATTTTATGCAAAGATTATTGTGTTACGCATTTACAGTGATCTTTTACAAATATGTTTAGCATACCTGTCATCAAGGAAAGCAAGTCCATGAATGAAGCCAGTTCCTTGCTGAAAACCTGCATCATTAGTTTCATAGATATATTATTGATTTTCTCCAGATATATATGCTCATCCGTAAAATCCGGTACCATTCGATTTAAATTTATTTTTTTGATTTGAATTAAAATGAGAATGTGGTAGGCTGTCACCAATTGATCCCAGAACGCAAAATTCCGCTCTTCCCCTGGAACTTTTAGGCCAAAGTCGTATTCCAGATCCTTCGTTAGGAGGTTGTTTCTCACGCACTGCAGGATGTGAGGTGGATCGTAGAGTGGCATTACTTCCACGTCATCGGTGAGGATTGTCCAGGCTTTCAGAAAAAAAATGATTTACATTTACATGGAAATCTTTTTCATAAGAAAGTGAATCAAACGAGGCATATAACAAAAGTGCATATCACATATATTTAATACTCACACTTGGTAATTCCCTTCTCTTCTCGAACTTTGTCCGTGTCAAATTGCAGGGATTTAATAGCCTTCATTTTCGATGAGCCCTGGTCGCATATAGTTGCAGCGACAACAAATCCAGCCTCAGTTACTGCTCTTACAACTTCCTTGATGCACCAGGCCAGTTGTCCCGAAGTTGTTTGAGAGGCACAAACGTTTTCCAACGCGTTTGTCATCCGATCTGTAGACTCTTTTAAGCATTGCTTCATCGCTTCCGTGATGCCAGTGTCGATACGAATATTTCGGATAATTTTTTTCAGAGTATTCGGTGATGGTAAAGGCAAAATTGAACATAAGTATCTGTAAGTTGCAGCAGATTGTGCCATTTTCGTGTTTATCTGCATTTCTCAAAATCATCTAAAATTTACTTTTTCTTTAATCAAACAATTTCAAATTATAACAAGAGTTGCTTTAGTTTTGTAATTATCGGCCTGCTTCTTTGCTTCCAGCACGTTTTCGTACATCTCTGTCCTCTTTCTTGTCTTCCAACTCAACTTTCTTCCATACCAAGCGTTCACAGGGCCCTACTTTAACCCTTCCGCCATGTTCAACTGTCTTCCTTTTTCGAGGAGGACATTGCATTTCTGCAACAGAAGCGTTCTGCAATTTCATAGCATCATCGGCAACGAATCCAGCATTATTTTCTGCTTCTTCAGCACACGCGTTTTCGATACTATCACCGGCAACGACAGCATGATTTTCACGAGCAGTTTCACAAGCACTTTCATGAGCCTGCCCATCGATTTTATTTTTTATACACTTGCCACGTCTTGAAGGAATTAAAAGATTGGAACCACTTGACACACTTGGTCCAGCAGAATCCAGAGTACATTTTTTCAATGAACTTTGTCTTGGTGACGAAGAAACCCAATTACGATACTTTATGGGTGAAAAATCTGGTTTCTTACTTGGACTGCTTTCATTTATTAAAGGCAACGAGTGTTCACTTTATTTAACATCTATAACATGTAGCTGTTCATTATCAAAATTGTCCACTTCCTTCTTATACTCTTCATTTTTCTACTTCAGTGGCAATGAATGGACGGCTTCATCCTTCAATCTTTGTCCCATTTTGTTTAAAATGTAGGTAACAAACTTTGTACCGGCTTTTATGAATTACAGTGTATGGTAGGTTATGTAAGCATGGGTTTCCGGCAGCTTCAATCCGTTGTAAACCACGCTCTTCATCCATCGGAAAACGGTGAGAGGGAGTCTGACGAGATGATGGGCAATCGAGTACCACGCAGCTCTGTTTATCACTTTTTATCATTTTGGCTTCACTTCAATTTTAGATATTAAAAAATACTTTAAAACATTCAAACACGGCATCAGCCCACGTCAGCCAGAGTTTTGTTTTGTTTTGATGTGTAAGTAAGGTAAAGTTGGATATTGTGGAAGTGCGACTGATTGCGACAACGATAAAATTTATGACAGAGGAAGGGAGACTAATGCAACCATGACAAGAGACGTCAAGTGTCGCGAGGGACCGACATACAGCGCCATCAGGCGGTGATGCAGTTTTTTTTAGTTTCTATGCTTCTGCGCGATCGCCCATAGAAGTTGGTAGAGCCTGGAGCCGGTGAAAATTTTTCATTTACAAAGCTGGGCTTAGAATTATTGTATAAATTTAACCACAACCAGTGATAACCCGCGGCTGCATTCGAGTTTATTAGAAGTATACGGATTTACCTAGATTTTTGGTTAGGGAAGAGGAAAACTGCAGAAAACTATCTCCCGAGTTCAGCGGGGTTTTCAAAAGTCGAATTTGAAGGCCGACATTCGACCCTACGAAACAGATATGCTAAGACTAAAAGCGGAACTTGAATTATGTGTATTATGTTTACGAATAGGATTAGGAAAAATCGCTGAGATGAAGCAAAAAATCCAAATTAGGGGCCATATTTTATTTAAATTAACGAATTCACTCTTAAAGAATTGCTCTGCTAGTATACCTAATGAAAACAGTTAAATATGTTTCGGTTTATATTATTCACGAAGAATTCAAGAGATTTTACAAGAATTCAAAAAATTGAAAAACACAGTCGAGAGAATATAATGGGAGAATCAAAAGCACTTAAGTTAAAAAAAAAACACAGAATAATGCATAGAATGATTTAAGCCCTAAACCTAAACTAACTTCTAAGCCGTAGTACTTTGGTCGGAGGATGGATCGGGCATTAATTAACACTGCACTATTATTTTTTTTAGTTTATCTTTTTATTTATTATACGTTGTTTCACTCTACTTGCACCTCAGATGACGCAATTGTATGATTCAGTGCTCTGCTTTAAAAAAGACTGGCTGGGACATCAGTGAAAGATTGAAGCCTCAAAAACCATAACACGCTGATGTTTTATTGTAATTACCAGCTATATAAAAAAAATTTTCCGAAAATTAGTCGCAAGAATTTTGTTTTGTATTTAAATTTTTCGGAGTAATTGGCGTAGAGGTGTGTATTTAACATTAAACACATTATAAAACGACAGGATTTTTCGTTTGGGACCTACTCGTGTACAATCGATTTCGTCTCGCTCCAATTTGGTAATAATGTGGCTATCCATGTCTACTTTTACACGTTTCATATTACTAGCAATGCGTTTATATATTCCACCAAGGGCATTCCAATTCTGCAATATTGCTAAGGCGAAACCATCGAATGATGATAATACAATTAGTTCTCCGGGTGGAATAGGTTCATAGAAACGATATTCTGTGAAGATTTTAAGGTTTCGATTGGCAGGAAAAGTGTATCGTCGAAGTTCAAATATCTTGTCCTGATTCGCATAGGAAATAAGCCGAATAAATGGAAGTTCTTCAAGTCCACATCCACGTCCATCAGGAGAAGGAAGCATTATAGGTGAAGCCATAGAACCAGAAGGTGGAGGTGACCTGGCAGGAGGAGAGCTGGACCTGGCACGAGGAGGAGACTCGGGTGGAGGATAATTTAGGTCAATCATTGATCTATGAGTTCTTCCAGAAGGAAAAGGACGTCCACCATGCGGCAGACCAGGAGCATAGTAATCATCAGGTAAAATCTTGGTCTCTGAACTTAACTCTGTAAAAAGAAAGAGAGGATTACTTTTTTTTTGAGAATTGGAGTGATAATCTGTGGCAAGGTCGACGGTGGTATTTTTCCATAATAAAAATATCATAGGATGAAACCATTTTACGTTTTAATTCTCTGGTATTTTATAAATTGGAAAAGTGACTTTGAAATATGTACAGGAAGAACTAACATTTCGTTTTATTAAACGCAGTGAGATGTGATATAATATTTTATTTGTTGACATTATGGTCAGTGAAAAATACATTTGTCAACTATTTTCTTTCTTGGTCTTGCAAGGATAATAAGGCTTCAGTTTTTTGTATAAATTTAGTATATTTTAGACTTTAGTTAAGCTCAGCTTTTATAGCTAATTGATGGAGCAACATTTTATACACCGCAAGATCAAATTTTAATAACGCAAGTATCTCATTTAATGTTGCAGACGTTGAAGTTTTCTAATAAAATATTTTATACAAAAAATATTTCAAACCCACATAGGAAAAAAGAGTTACTGTCATTTGAACAATTTCGAATAGAAAATAAATATACTACGCATAAAAGCAGAATTTAAATTATAGATACTATATTTACCAATAGGATAAGGGCAAAGCGCCAAGAAGAAGCACATTATGCGAATTAGAGTCCACATTTTTAAAAGTAAAACAATACACTTTTTAAGAATTTCGAGACGAGACTAACGAGTGCACATTTCTAAAAGTCTTTCACTTCCTATAAGTATTGTCGAAATCTAATTTTCTTCTTTTGAATTATTATGGTTCATGACAATTTGTACAATTATGATGGAGAAAAATTAATTACTACGCAGTAGAAATATCAGTATTTGTTGAAAAACATGATAAGATTAAACTCTTTCGCTCGTCATGTAGAATTTAAACAAATCGAATTTATAACATTTGTAAATATTCAAAGGCTATCCGAAGAATTTAAGAGATTTCACAAGAATTTTCAACAAGCAATTTCATTTTTAACTAAATTGTTGAATTTCTAAGTCAAGAAGACAAACTTTCAACAAACATAGTTTAATTTCCAACTTAGAAGTACAAAATTTTATCAAAAATTTGTATTAACAACCAAATATTAAATTTCTGAATAAACGACATAAGGATTTAATTAAATAATACAATTTTTAACAGAATGGTTGAATCCTCAACCAAAACAGATTAGTTTTCAACCAAATAGTTGAGTTGTCATCTAGAACACTTGCAATCTCAATTACACTATCAGTTTATAACGAAAATTGGAATAGTTAGAATTTTGAACTAAAATTATGAATTTACCAACAACAAAATCAAAGAGGGGTATTCTGAACAAAACCAGTGCATTTTCAACCTGATAGTTGGACTTTTAACTAAGAAATTTTCAAACAAAAATGAAACTAAATTTCAACAAAATATTACAATTTTTAACTAAACGAGATGAATTTCGATCCAAAAATGTAGTAGCAGGATTTTCAAACAAAATAGTTGTATTTTCGTGTTGAATTCTAACAAACCAGTTCACATTTAATTGACAAAATGGGAAAAAATGGAAAGTGATTTGAATAAAGAATTATAATGGAAGCCAATTAAATCCCTGAAACTTTTACCAATTCCAAGGATGTTTTGTGAATCCACTTTGCTGGCCTAATAAAATTGTCGTCAGTTTTAAATCTCCGACCGACTACCCGCCGTGAATATCATAACTCAATTTCTGTAGTAGTAAATGAAGATTATGATATTCGTCTTTTAACACGACAGAATGACCTACTTAGCAGTACATAATTGACAAATTTATGGACCACAAAGACCACGGGTATTTTCAAAAGCTTGTAACTTCCTTTCTATTTTAGCGATTTAAATTTTTCATCAGCGTTTTCGAAAGGTTATTTTTTACTCTTTTACTCTATTTAGGTATTTTTATCATTTTTTAAATTGTCTTGAAGGAAAGCTTCACCTTTTCGCTTCAAAAAATGTCTTTAGCAAAAAAATGGTCCAGTCAATAGTTTCCGAGACATAGGCCGCCATGTGAAGGCAGTCCTAATTCTCGTGCTCAGGCGCAATCCTGCAGTAGTTCATAATACTAGTTTTCAAGTCTGCCATTCTTTCGACGCATTCAAATTCATTCAGAATAACATTGAATCAGCCAATAAGAAATTTAGGAATGCTTGTCGGTGGTTGAGAGGAAGTTTATATTATATGTTATTTGTTATATCATTATGAAAATATAGGACCAGAGCCGCGTTTCTTAGTGCTTCTTATTTATTATACGAAATTGCCAACTCGATGTGGCTATTCGTGTGATAATAAGTTTACAAATAAAAAAAGTATCAGTAAGGTAGGAAGCCGGTCACGTGACCCACTCATCACATGGCCTTAATGATCTATTTTTCATGAATCTCGTACCATAGCTAAACGTTTAGCAAATGAGCGGTTGGATGCAATAACAGCCTACTTGTATTTTCAGAAGTCACTTGTTTTTCATTTGTTCTTCATGAAGTTATGTAGGAAAAACAAATTAAAAAAAGTGACTTCTAAAAATACAAGTAGGCTGTTATTGGGCATAGATAATGTTTGCTGCAAAAAGATTCTTTTTGAGACAAATTAAAATCTTCTCAACCCGCAATTATATGAGAGGAAATTTCATTTGTGTCAAACATATTCTTTTGACACAAGAGGGCATTTCTCTAAGTCTTATTTAATACTCTGCAAGGTATTTTGGTATTACTGTTGTAACGTACGATCTCTCTTTCCTTTGGACTTTATATTGTTTAGATATATATCATTTGATATAAAAGATTACAAATAAACTTTATGGTTAATAATTTCAACTAAAATACATTGGGGGAATTTGTGTGCCTTGTAGAAAAGAATTTAAGAAATTGAGTTCACAAGTGCCTCCGAATGAATCCAGCATGGAAGAAGAATATGTTGAAGTGGAAGAAGTTGTTTATGGCGGTGAGGTTGATGACAATAGTGTAGAAAAAATATCAGCGATGATCCACATTTTATGTTGGTTCCGATAGAATATAGTGGTTGTAAAGATCAAAATCACACATCAGGTCTGAAAAATCTTCAACAAATTATAGAAAAATTTAAGGTAAGTACTGATGGTGACGAAAAAATAACATTACTCACACTTGCTCCTAAATCTTGGAGTCGTAGAAAGGTAATGGAAGACTTTGGTGCCATGGAACGTCAGGCCCGTTAAGCCACTAAATTATTTCAAAAACATGGAATACTAGCTTTGCCTGGAGTTAAGCTAGAAAGAAAACTGACACCAGAAATTAAAGTAGCAGTAATTAGGTTTTATGAAGATGACGAGAAGAGTCGAATAATGCCGAGGAAGAAGGATTTTATATCTTCATAGAACGACTCTGCGAAAAACTTGTTAACTTGAAATCTCATGAGTTTTGTGCCAATATGCAAGCATCATTCATCAAGATTCTAAAAGACACTGTATTGGTTGGAGTTTTCTTAACCATCTGTGATTTCGCGGAAAATTATACTTACGTTTCTTAAAATGCAAACCAGTTTTCTCACTGGAATAATAATCAGGCATCCATTTTCATAGTAGTTATCTACTACAAAGAGGAAGGTGAATTAAAACATGTGAGCATGGCGGTAATTTCCGATAACTTACACCATGACACGCTTGCTGTGTAACTTTGTCAAAAATTAATTGTTGAATATCTTAAGAAGCATTATCAACTTGAAAAGTTTCATTATATCACATATGGAGCACCGCAGTATTTTAAAAATAAATATAATTTCGCCAACCTTCTGTGCCGCAAAAAAGATTTCAGTAAGGCTGTCACAATACCCGTTACTGTTAAGTACCATGCGTTCACCCCTAATGATAAGGGAAAGCTGAACCTCAAACGATTTTCCTATGAAGAAAAGAGTGACATTTTTCCTAAACATAAACGTACCTTGAATAGGGAGAGTAGTTCAAAAGAAAAGAAAAGTAATAGGAAAAATGGTGAGAAGAAAAGGCGAACTAATTAAAAAACACTGCTAAGTGAGAGGCAAGAGGATTTATAAAAATTAAATATCCCGAATAGTGAGAGGCGAGGGGACTCATTTAAATTAAGCACGCCGAAGGAGTCTAAAATTGCACTGGCAACTCCACGTGGTAGACTCTGGAAACTATGATTGTACATGTCGTAGGCTGACTATAGGCGTTAATTAATATTTTTTCTGTAGTTGATTCATTTGACAAAACACTGTTTATATGTTAACAACGGTTAAATTGTGCACTTCTTCATGGAATATTCATGACTAATCAATGAGTATTGCAAAATGACGCAGTATCTAAATTTTTAACTACTTCCTCTCTAATTATTTTTAATTTTCTGATCCTATCTGCCCATTTTTCAGACTCCTGGAATTCAATTTCGCTTTTTCCGTCTGAATCTTTATTTAATGCTTGTATAGGTTGGAGTTCTCTACCAAAATTTAAAAAAGCTGGTGTGAAACCAGCTGAAGAATGTTTGCTCATATTTAACGCTAATTATATAAATGATCTAAGTTTTTATCCTATAATTTATGATCTTTCTCCAAGTACGTTTTTATTGCCGTTCTAACTGATCTGTCACATCTTTTAGTTGAATTAGCTTATGCATGAAATTTAGGAGTTTTTGAATGTCTAATACCAAATTTTTCAGTTAAGTTAATTATTGATTTATGTATTCTCTGCCGTTATCTGTAAATAAAATTCTAGGAGTTACCCATTTTAAAAGTATACTTTTACGAAATTCTTTTTCGATTGTTGATGCTCATTTATTTCTAACTGGAATTATTTCCACCGATTTAGTAAACATATCAACGAAAACTAGAATATATTGATTTCTTGACCTTGTCATTGGTAGCGGACCCATCATATCAGATGCTACCACTGGCCACGTTCCGTCAATTATTCTCTTTCCAATTAAACCCATTTGATTATTTACTTTCGGTTCAATCCTTTGGCAAATGTCACATTCTTTTACTTATTTTAATGTTTCACAGTACATTCCTAGCCAAAAATAATGTTCGGAAATTTTTGCATAAGTTTTTTTCATACCTAAATGACCTTCTTGTTTATTGTCATGGTTCTCGATTAAAACTGGTTCTCCTAATTCTTTTGATTTCATTAATTTCCACGAGATGCTATCTAAATTTAATCTTAATTTCAAAGGGTCGGATCTATAAAAATATAATTGTTTATCGCGTATCCTCCAGTTTGAATTTTCTTCTGCTTTATTTGTAACATGTATCATTTTATTTTTATACCAATTATCCTCAATTTCTTTCTTTTCCTTATTGCTAAGACTACTGCTAAAGAATCTTTTTCTGAAGCTGAGTATTTACGTTTTGCGCTACCAAGAGTTCTACTTGCAAATGCTATTACAAATTTTTCATCGTTTATATTTTGTGTCAATACGGCTCCTAAACCTGTATTGCTAGCATCAGTTTCAAGTTGGAATTGACTTCCAAAATCAGGGCAGGCAAGAATTGGTGCTATTGTTAGTAGGTATTTAATAGTCGTTAATGTCTGTTCCTGGTTTTCAGCACATTCCCACTTTACTTCCTTTTTTAATACCTTTTGTAGAGCTTCTATTATTTCTGCAAATTTCGGAATAAATTTCCGATACCACGATGTTAGTTAAAACTTGTCCTATAATTTTCATTTTTTGTCCGTTTGCGACCATAAATGTATCCTTTTTCGGATTTTTTTTCATAATCTAAGTTTTTGATAGTTTTTATGAATTTTTCAACGATGTATGAGTGAGTCGCACCGGAGTTTGATTATTGATTTTTTCATTTTCCAACCTTTCTATCTCTATTCGTAATCTTTCACGGCCTTATCTTGCTTTGTCTGCTTTTTCTCTATCTATCCTATCTCTTTCTTTTCTATGGATTTTTTCTCTTTCTAGATTCATCGATTCTAAACATTTTTTGTCTCTTTCCAGCCTTTCGAGTTCTTTTCTCTTTGTCTCGATTTCTTTATTTAGTTTAATAAATTCTAACTCCTGATTTTCAAAAGCGCTTCTATTTTTATTATCTATTCTCCAATTACCTAACGTATTTTCTGTATTGGGTTCCAGTAAACCAAATGCTTGTATGTGCGTGCAAGGTACTACCGTTATTTCGGTGTGGATATCGCGTACTTTCTGTACGCGTTTGTGTTTGTCTTTTCGTTCTTGTGATTG
>JAABKJ010012448.1:0-10521 GCA_011634705.1 Andricus grossulariae
ATATACCCATCCACACATCACTACTTTCCAACCGAGCAATTCACGCCTACCCCGGAAGGGAAACGGCTTAATGATATAATAATAATAATAATAATAATTTTCGAAATTGAAAAATATCTTGTGGAAAAAATTAAACTTTTGAAAATTAATTATTCGACTTTAATCGGACGGTATGAAATGGAAATATGCACTGGTTAATTCAAATCTTGAAATATTGAAGATTCAAGCATGATAAAATTAGCAATCTGATATATAAAGCATCAACATTGTAACAAACTGTAAATCATCAAATTTTAAAACGTAGCAAATTCGGATGTCTTCAAGTTTAAACATTTAAAATAAAACAGTTTACATTCAATTTGTTTATAATCGTTAATTTTATTTTCGATCATTATGATGTTGAAGTATTTCATTGTTCTTACAAACACAGCTCTTACACTATCTAGTTTGATAAGAGATGAAAACTTAATTTCATTAAATAAATTAAAGAGATTTGTGACCATTTCAAGAACTTAGAAATTCTTCAGGATTACATAAACACAGAAAATTATTTCAATAGGTCAGAGCTGTAACAGTACAAAAATACAAACTCTCACCAAAGATATCTATACCGCAAAAAATTCCGTCCCGTTTAAAGTATAAGTTATACATTTTGAAACTTATCACTCTTCCGTCTAAGAGATATGCAATTCAATGTAATATCATTTTGAAAATTTGAAATAAAAAACTTTTTAATTTTAAACATGCATAAATAAAAATTCTTCAACTACAAAATATAGAATCTTACTTTCAGAAATCATGAATTGAAATAAAGCCGAAATTTAAAAAAATGTATTTTTAATACAAAGCTTCTTCAGCAGGCACACTAATGAATTATCTAAGTGATGTTTCATTATTTATATTCATATTTTATTAGAGAAGTGAAAGTGGAAATGAAAGTGAAGAAGTTACATAATCGCCAAACGGACATTTCCAAATTTGAAGTAGTGTAAATTATAGCATTGAAAAATTAGTAACCTAATAATTTAATTATTCAAATGTGAACAAATTTTCAAGTAGGGAACATGTTGTTACCCAAGAAGTGCTGAAGAAATTGTTTATACCTAATTTTATTGACTATTCAGAAATTGTGAATTGAACAATATTCAAAAATTTGAAAATGGAATTAAAATCAGAGATATATCATTATTATTATTACCAATGCAATTAGAGGAAACTGCTAATGAGATGAAGAAGAGTGTTCCAATAAGGATCTGCATTTTGTCGAAACTGAAACAACTGATTTATGCTGAATATCGTCAACAGTTTCACTAATTTTTCTACAAAATGTTTTGAATAATTATATAGGCTCGCTGCTAATAAACTATCACATGCGTCATTCTTGATTATCTTTCCAATTCATAACTGCGTTGTAAATCGATGACGCTTTGCTTTTTTAAATATTTCTTATTTGTACTTATATTTCTTATATTTTTCCACTTCAAAGGCGAAAGATAAAAGCAAGTAAAGATAAAAGTAAGTAAATTGTACGTTATTTACACAATTTAAAGTGATATAAACAGCCTTTATTTTGAAACGGAAAGATGGAAGAGAATTGAAAGCGATTTTAAGTCGAGATGAAGCACGTTGGATCATTAATTGAAAGTTAAATTAAGAAAATTTATAGCTGAGAGAGCAAAATCCTTCAGAAGCGATAAAGTGTCAACAAAAAATAAATTAGCCATCATCGAAAAAGTTATATTTTTACAACAATATAGTTGGGTGGAAAACTCATTATCCTTTTGAAAAAATCATATTTTTGATTGAAAATTTAACTATTTTGTTAAAAATTCAACCATCATGTTAAAAATTCGTCCTTTTGGATTCAAAAGTCATCTTTGTTGGTTCAAAAACAACTATTTTGTTGCACATGTAATATATTCAAACTTCAAATCCTAGGAATTTTAAACCGTTTCATATTGAATTCAATATGGTATCTAGACATTGATTTTGTTTCAAGGAATTGATTTTCTTATTATTCTGCTATTTTTGTTTAAAATCACCTTATTTTCCCTGTTTTGAGAGTATTTTGATCTTTAAAGTCTACTACGCTCATCTAAGAGGGAAGGCTGATTTTTGTAAGTACAAGAAATATTACAAATGATTTCGAAAGAGTTAAAAATATTGACTAACAGAAAAAGTTTGTTGTGGTGGTGGTGTTTGTGGTGGGGTTTTAGTCTGATTGAGAGGTGAAACAACTTAAAGCATCATATATGTGTAATACAAATTTATTTATTCATTTTATTAAATAATATACATTAATATTTAAAGTAATTTTCAAATGCGCCTCTAATTTTTTATCTGACTTTGGAACACAAACAATATTGTGTTTCTGTTTTTCACATTTCTTGACTTTAATTAGTTGGCTCTTTATGGAAAATATATATGACGCATAATTTCTGCAAACCCTGGTAAAATATCATAAATCTCATGGCTGTTATACGGTATTTGCTGAATTTCCGCTGGGGTCAAACGAGTATTGGCCCGGCCATTTACGCGCGAAATAACCGGAAATCGATTAATATCATATATTTGACGAAGTAAACCACCCACTGACACTCCAATTATGAAACCATCTCGTGTTACCTTTCGTCTCTCAAATTCAATTTCGTTTATTGAAATTAACTCGCCTGGAATGACACTGTAATATTCGACACCTTGGCTAATAGGCTGAAGTTGTCTATGACGTTGAAACACTTCAGCAAGAACATCTGTTACTGTAAGAAGAAATTCAAATGATTGCATTTTTATATGTAAAGTATGGAACACAGAAGTGTGACGAATTTTTATGTTTCATTTCTTTTTAAATTTTAGGGTAAATTCGTATAAGCTATTTTCTGTTTAAACTGTAAGAAATATCAAAGATTCCAGATTTGGAACAGCGCGAACCACATGGCAGCAACATAATATTATTATTCTTACCAAAGCAATTAGTGGAAACTGCTAATGAGATGAAGAAGAGTGTCCCAACAAGGATCTGCATTTTCGCGAAATAGAAAAAACTGGTTTATGCTGACATCCCTCAACAGATTTACGAATAAAATGTCTGCAAGATTTTTTAATATATATATGCTAGAGGCTTATATAATATTACATGAGTTATTTCTAATTATTTCATACATTTATATGGGCGGATTGTATCGCTGATGCTTTTCCTTAACATTTTTATTTCATCAACCTATTTTTTTCCGCTGTAAAGGCGTATTGAATAAGAATAGAATTGCGAAATTTGTACACTTAGAATATTTTTAAAAAATTTTATCTGGCAATCTAAAAATTAATATAGATACAATAATATAATAAGAAATAATCGAGCATGTTACGCCATCAGATATCTTTACATTCGTGGAAGAAGGTTTATAGCGGATACATGAAAATAACGTAGAAAGGAATCAGAATTAAACTTTGAACAATATAAAATTTATATTTAGAAGTAAAATTTCGAAACTTGACATCCAGAATCTATCAAGTATAAAATAATTTTAATTGAAGCTTATCATTTTTGAAATTGAAAAATATCTTGTGGAAGTATCGAAAATTCAAGCATGATGAAATCAGCTTCAGGCGAGAAATTGGTAACTTGTTTTGTCTTTTAAGGCTCATCGTAAAGAATATGGTGAACTTTAAAAGTCAATCCAAGTTAATAAATTCTCGCGAAGAAATTAGAGTAGGGTTTCAGTCACTGATGCTAGACTCTCCTAGTACTTGTTTTATTTTGGAAACCACGTTGTGATTTGAGGTTAGGAAGGAAGAAAAGAACAAATTAATACACAACACCATAATTTAATTTAATATAATAATTATTTGCGTAGTAAATGGGGCTTTCAAACTGGGTACTAAAATAAGGTATATTTTAATAACGGATTTTATTTGCGAACTTCGAGGAGACGATGCGACATGAGTGCAACGTGCATTCCCGTTCGAGGTGCGAAACTGAAACTTGCAAGTGTCTACGACGACGTCAGGCGCAGAAGGCGTCACACATGGTGGTAAATTTGAAAGTGTACAGACTAAAAATTGTCTAAAAATAGAGAAAATTGTAAAAATTGTGAGAATTCTGCAACTGCACATTGCAGAATCGATAACAGTTTCATGTAATAAGTCAAAACATTGTAAAAAATTAAATGTTGTTTTTTCTCGAAGAATTTAAAAAAACTAATTTCTGTTTCATTGATCTAATAAATCCTTAAATCATACTTTTCGAATAATAATTTGTCTAACATCCGTAAGTACGCCTGTGATAATTTCACGGCTCTTAAGGAATGTGTAATTTCTAAAAAAAAGTATGCTGAACATGAAATCTAACCAGGGTTGGCCCGGCCAGTAAGCTGCCGTTCGGTTGGGTTCTTCTGGAATGCAACCGAAGGGCCTATGACAAAGCCACCAGACGCGTTCTCACGTTTCGGCTAGAGTATCTGCGGATACAGCGGTCACGTACAACTGTTCAGGGATGGTCCAGAAGAAAAAACCCATGCCAAAAGCTGAATAGCAACTGGGTGAGGTGTCTTACAATGGTGACTGGGATACCGGGTGACCTCCTAGAATATGCAAGAGTATACAGCCTTATCCTTGCATACGGCGCTTTGCAAGGAGGGCCGAAACCTTTCCATAACTGCTCGCGGGATCGACGATGACACCATCAAACCCAGTTCTAGATGGGGTTCAAAAAGATCGAACACGCAGAGCACCTAACAGTGGGTCGGCAAACAGTGCCGATTGCCCTAGACGCTATTAAATGGACGAATCGACTTAAGCATAACTTGCTGAACTGCTACGATGTTTACGAGTTCCAATCCTAATTAAAGGAAAACAATTAGAATATCATGCGCTTCAAGGAGCTTTGCGACAACCTCATAATATCTGAAGAGCAATTCCCTCCAAACTTCTTCTGGTAGAAGAAGTTTACTTCTACACACCAGATCTGTCCCCCATCTTCACCCCATACTTAAAGTCGGAGACTTTTATTCGGCAGGGTCTAGTATTAGGAGGCACTATACTTCTACCGAAGAAAGGCGACTTATCCAATCCAAGAAACTACAGGCCACTAACTTGTCTGAAAACAATGTATAAGATCTTTATAGCTATCCTGAACAACAGGATTACTCGAATTTTCAGCTACAGAAGACTAAAACATCACAGTCAAGGAGAATGAGAAGAGGGAGAGTTATTCAGACCTTAGAAGAGAACTGCCGCGATTGTTTCTAGAATATTCGATTAAAATTATTGTTCTTTTGATCGTCGCTCCGTGTTTTCAAGAAACACAAGTCACAGTCGTGAGGTGTAGTCGTAGGTGTGATTTACCGCGGTTTTACTGGGAGCCAGTGTCATTTTCATGGACGGCAGTTGCTCCCAGTGGACCCTGAGTTGGTTGTTTGACCTATAAAAAAATAAGGCAGCTCATTTTTGTCTGAGGCTTGAGATGGTTACAGCCTAACAGGTCGGAGACATTTTTGTTAGCAGTGGATTTTTTAATATCTGCATGGGGCTGTCCAATTATATATCATCAGTCACGAACGCATTTTTGTGATGCAATCAAGTGAGCTGATAAGAGCAGTAGGTCTAATTTCACATCGGGCAAAGCCTGGTTTTTATCTCACCATCCATAGACTGTGCTGCAGCCAAGTACATGATGGGGGAACCTGCAACTTATGGTGGGATCCGGACCATCAGAACCTCGGGTAAAGTGAATAGAAAAATTTCCAGAAATACCAGCTAAGTGGTTGAGCGCCGAACCTCTGACGTTTAAAATTTATCTATTTTGTTAAACATTGTTTTTTTTCTTGGAGAATTAATTTTTTGAACTCGAAATGTAATTATTCTATTTTTGATTAAAAATTGATATTCGGTTTCATTCAGGATTTAACTATTTTGTTATAAATTTATCTTTTCAGTTTAAAAATGTAACAATTTTGTAGAAAATTAAACTATTTTAGTAGAAAATTACCCTGTTTGGTTAAAAAATAAACTATTTGCTTGAAAATGTATGCTTCATAAGTTGAAAATTCAACTTTTTGGTAGAGAATTATTATATTTTGTTGAAAATTCCTCTTTTTTGGTAGAAAATTTATTATGTTTGTTGAAAATTGATATTTTTGACTGACAATTAAACTGTATTGTTGAAAAGTCAACCTTTTTGTTTAAATTCAAATAGTTAAAAATTGTTTTTTTTTGTTGGAAAAATAATTTACGAAACTGAAATTTAACAATTCCATATTTTTTTGAAAATTCATTTTACTTGGTTTAAAATCAAATATTTTGTGAAAAGTGAAATATATTTTGATTTGAAATATTACGAATATAAATCGTGTCATATTGAATTCAATATGGTAATCGTATCGTGTGGGCGCGATAACTTTCGAAAGATTGATCAGATTTGATTATGCTTTAACACACTATTTTGAGGCCTCAAAAGAAAAAATGAGTTCGTGAACCAGCTATTTTGGACGAAAATGCAAAAAGTTAGAGAATTTGCAAACGTTGCATTTTGAAAGCCCTACCAAATTATCGTAGCGACTTTTTTAATTTTTTCGAAAAATCGTCAATTTAAATTTTGATCGCACAAAAAAAATAAAAAATTCCATTTTGCGGTCAAATTATGCAAAATATAAAAAAAGACGAAGACACAAAAATTGTGCAGCCAAGAAAGATCCAAAAATTCGTTACTCGTCATTTTTTTGATAGGACGCGTAGTTTTTGTTTTAATAATGAAAAATAACATTAAAAATTTAAAAAATTAAATTTCTGGACAAACGATACAAGCTATGAAAAAAAATTAATCAACAAAAGTTGCTCATCTGAGAAAGATCTACAAATTTGTTGTCAATAATTTTTTTGATAGGACGCGTAGTTGTCGTTTTAATCATGAAAAAGAACATTGAAAATTAAAAAATTAAATTTTTTAAAAAACGTAACAAGGAAAGAACAAAATTTGATTGACAAAAGTTGTTAACTCAAAGAGGATCTACAAATTTTTCATTTATAATTTTAACGAAGGACGAGTAGATTTTCTTGCAATCGTAAAAATAGGAAAAATAAAAACAAATTACATTTTTGGAAAAACGACACAAGAGAAGAAGAAAATGAGAAAACAAAAGTTGTTCCAACAAAAAAGGTCGACAAATTTTTTATAAACTCTTGTTATAAAAGAAAATAAAAAATAAAAAATTAACTTTTTGGAAAAACAGCACAAGCTACAATAACTTTTTAAGGAACAAAATTTTTCGCCTAAATTATGTCTACAAATTTGCTTCGAACCACTTTACGCTAGGATGCGTATTTTCAATTTGAATCGTAAAAAATAACGTTGAAAATAAACAAACTAATTTATGGGAAAACGACGCAAGTTGCAATAAAATGTATAATAACAACATTTTTTTATAGGATACGCACTTTTTTAAATTATAAACGCAAAAAAATGAAAATACGTTTGTTTCAATACCAGCGTTTATAATGAATTGTGATATTATAAATTTATTTAAATGATAGATATTTCAGAGTAACTGAGAATAAAAATTAGTTCCAAATAAGGCGCAAATATTGAAGTAATCATGAAAAATAAAATTTGCGTATTATTGTGCAATATCTGACAAGTAAAATTTTGTATTATATGCTAAAGGCTTATATAATATTCCATAAGTTATTGCTAATTATTTTCTATATTTATGAGGACGAATTGAATCGTCGATTTTTATTGTATTCGTATTTCATCAACCCAGTTTTTTACTGTAAAGGCATAATAATTGAGGATGATTTTACGACATTTATACAATTAAAAATAATTTACAAAGATTATATTTCACAACCGAAATATCAATATAGTATATATTTTTGCATGCGGGATACTTGAAATGTTTAAGTATTGGGCAGAGAATATTGTGGGTGCGAAAAAAGGTGGATTCCTCTCTTTCCCTCTTTTTAAAAGAATTCTCCTTTCTTCACCTGTTTTCATGAAACTTCACTTTTTTCTCGTTGTTTCACATAAATAAATTTTCTTCGAAGATTGATCCCTTTAGTTGAAAATTTAACTATTTTGTCAAAAATTCATTTGATCTTTGGCTACACTTTTAGTTTCGCAGTCAAAACTTTCTATGAAAATGAATTGAATTGTCTCTATGTAGGAACATAATTTAAAAATACCTGCACATGAGAATTTATATGTTGTTTTTTTCACATTGAGTAAGATACGAATAAAAAAGTTTCAAACTCGCTCTCATATTACAGATTTCACACTCCTTCCCCTATTCCCCTATTTTCCCTTTTTTAAAGAATTTTCATTTGTTTCTCTGTTTGCGAGAAACTTCACTCTTACATTGATCAATTTTTGTGAAAATTAGTTGTTTTTTTCGTGGAGAATTAATTTTTTAAACTCAAAATGTAACTTTTCTATTTTTGGTTTCACAGTTTTCACAGTAATCTTTACCTACAACAAAAATTGCTTTAGCGTGATAAAATTTAACCACCGCATATGAGTGGCCCCTGAGGTATTTTAAAAAAATTCTTCAAATTTCAAAAAGTGTAAGAAATATTACAAATGATTTCGAAAGAGTTAAGAATATTTGTGAGTAGGAAAAGTCTTTTGTAGTGGTGTTGTCTTAGTCTGAATGAGAGGCAAAAAAACTTAAAGCATCATATATCTGTAATACACATTCATATATTTATATGATTTGATAATATATATTACTTTTCACAGTAATTTTCATATGCGCCTCTGATTTTTTGAGCTGACTTTGGAACACAAACAATATTGTGTTTCTGTTTCTCATATTTCTTGACTTCAGTTAGTTGGCTCCTCGTGGCCAATATATATGACGCAAAATTCCTATAAATCCTGGTAAAATATCATAAATCTCATGGCTGTTATACGGTATTTGCTGAATTTCCGCAGGGGTCAAACGAGTATTAGCCCGGCCATTTACGCGTGAAATAACCGGAATTCGATTAATATCATATATTTGACGCATTAAACCACCCACTGCCACTCCAATGATGAAACCAGCCCGTGTTACCTTTCGTCTCTCAAATTCAATTTCGTGTATTGAAAATAATTCACCTGAAGCCATACTATAATATTCAACACCTTGGCTAATAGGCTGAAGTTGTCTATGACGCTGGATCACTGCAGAAAATACATCTGGTACTGTAAGAAGAAATACAAATGATTGCATCTTTATATGTAAAATATGGAACACAGAAGTTTGAACAATTTTTATGTTTCATTTCTTTTTAAATTTTAGAGTAAATTCGTATAGGTTATTTTTTGTTAAAACTTTAAGAAATGCCAACCATTCCAGATTTGCAACAGCGCGAACCATATGGCAACGATATAATATTATTATTCTTACCAATGCAATTAGAGAAAACTGCTAATGATATGAAGAAGAGTGTCCCAATGAAAATCTGCATTTTCTCGAAATGAAGAAAACTGTTTTATGCTGACTTCCCTCAACAGATTTACGAGATAAATTTTTTACAAAATATTTCAGTATATATACATGCTTTAGGTTTATATAAGTTATTCCTAATTATTTTATACATTTATAGGGACGGGTTGAATCGCTGATACTTTTTTTAATATTTGTATTTCATTGATTTATTTTTATCCGCAGTAAAGACGTAATAAATAAGAATAGAATTGCGAAATTCATACAATTAAAATAATTCAAAAAGGTTTCATTTGGCAACCCAAAAATTAATATAGATCCAATAATATGATAAGAAATAATAAAGCATGATGCGTCATCAGATATCTTTACATTCACGGAAGAAGGTTTATAGCGGAGACATGAAAATAATGTAGAGGCAAATCTAAATTAAAAATTAAACAATATCAAATTAAAAAGATATCTTGTGAAAAAATGAAACTTTTGAAAATTAATTATTGAAGTATGATCGAACGGTATTAAATGAAAATAAGCACTGGTTAATTTAAACGTGAAAGTATTGAAAATTTTAGCATGGTGTAGTTAGCAATCTAATATTTGAATCATTAAGATTTTAACGAGTACGAAAGTTGAGGAATAAGGAGCTGGAAGGAGAATATGCGGTATTAGCAGGATCTTGATACCCATCTTCCTTTTTATTTGTTACAAAAAAATGAAAGACGCTGCTAACGTTCAATATGTTTACAACTGTTAGTTTAATTTGCGATCATTATGATGTTGAAGTATTTAATTTTTCTTGCAAATACAGCTCTTACACTATCTAGTTTGTAAAGAGATTGAAACTTCATTTCATTAAATGAATAAAATAAATTTCTAACTATTTCAAGTACCTGAAGGATTGCATTCATTAATATTCTTCAGGATTACATAAACATAGAAAATTATTTCAGTAGGCCAGAGCTGCAACAGTACAAAAATGCAAATTCTCACCAAAGACATGTATATCGCAAAAACTTCCGTCACGTTAAAAGTATTAGTTATACATTTTCAAACTTATAAACTCTTCCATCGAAAAAATATACAATTCAAAGTTAGACAATTT
>JAABKJ010012449.1:0-10521 GCA_011634705.1 Andricus grossulariae
AGGTTTTAAACAAAAAAATTTTTATTCTGGCATTACTCAGAAGAGGCTTAGCATAACGTATATGACATCAATGTATTGAAAGTAATTTTGAAGCATTTCAAAAGAGCCTATGAAATATGTTCTGTATCAAATGTTAACAACCATTTATTAATTTTATCTCTCTTTTGAAATATCTAGCTACCTTTATTGAAGCAATGAAGAATCAAGTTCTTTATATAAATTTTGTTTTTTTCTGATTACAATATTTGTTAATGAGGTTCGAAAAAAAATTTTTTTCCAGAATAAAACATAACTTTGAATTTTCTAGGAATCTTAAGAACATTTTTTTATTTCTTGGAGCATTTAAAAATTTTTACAACCTTTCACAATTCTAAACAGGCCGTTTTCCGTAATCCTCAACAATCTGCATGTTGCTTGAAGTATTTTGAAATATTTTCAAATTCTCTTGAAAAATTAATTTTTTGAAATAATAAATTATTTGAAGTTTCTAAGTTTCTTGTTCGAGATCTTCAAAAATCTGCATTTTGCATCAAATTTCTTGAAATTTTGTCATTGTTAAATTTTTTGTATACCTTTTATATCATTTAAAATGTCACTACCATGCAATATTGAATTTTTTCAGAATCTTTTTCATTCTCTTTAGAATTTTAGGCAACCTTTTGATGTATGTTTACCAGCCTCCTAGTAGAATTAATTTTTGAAAATCATTCGAAATCTTCAAAAATCTAGATTTTGTTTGAAATTTATTTAAATATTATCAATATTTCAATTATTTTCGAATCTTTTTAAAACTTCTAACACTTATTAATATCTTTCGAAAGAATTGAGTTTCTCAAAAAATTAAAAAATTCCTACAAAATTGAAATTTTTCTTATTGAATCTTTCGAATTGTTCTACGACATGTTTGGATATCTTCAAAACTCAAAATTAATCTTTCGAGACAAAATCTAAGTCATCCAAAATTTTTCCAGTAATGTTATTGTCAGAACCGGTGATTTTTTGATGACCCTATTGACAGTTTTCGTTACCGTTACCAACAAAGTATTGAACTATAATTTAATTTCTATCATATCTTTGAAAGTGTGAAAAAGTTTATAAATTATAGTGGGACGGTAAAATTTCGAGAATAAAATTATTTCCCAATGCTGAAAAATCATGTACAGATAAAATGTTACCGTTCATCAATATTGGTCAGAAACATTTATAAATAAATTTAGTCATGTAATAAAATCACTTATTTGGAAATTTTGAATTAAAAAGTTCTTGGTGCAGGAATTCGTAATATTTTTCTATAGATAAACAATGTAAAAACAGCCATCAAAAGTCAAATTTACGCAGTTTCGCTAGAAATTGAAAAAAAAAACACAATTTACATTTGGCATATTTCTCTTGTGATTAAGTTCAATTATTTTGGACAGGAAATTCAAAACCACGCAGCTTATAACTTTTTTACAATTTAATATTGAATTTTGATTCATTATACAATTTAAAAAAAAAATGTGTGACAAAAAATGTTGTTACAAAAAGGTTTGAAAAAAAGTTGTTTGCAAAACAAATTTTGAAAAATTAATTCTTAAAACAAATAGGACTTTTTCAGGGTAAATTAAAAACTCTTGAGAGGGTTAAAATTAAGATAAATTGTCGATTTGTTCATTCCAATATAGAAATGAACTTTTTATTCAAACTTAATACATTTTCACATCTTCTTTGTACATTTTTAAAAGTGACACTTTTCATGATGTTATATAACAGGAAACTTTAGAAGCGGTGAGGCGAGTCTTTTCGAAAACCGATATTTTTAAAATTTTCAGGGAATTATTTTTTCATTAACAATTTTAAGAGGGGTATGACAAAAATTCCAAACTGGAATCCGGACCATACTTCTACATATATAATCGACTTAAAACTTTGCATTTTAGAGCTATCGCATCGTGGTCCACGTAACGTACGTGGATATTTTCAAAGTCGTTATTCTTGAGAGTGGCTGAACAGCGCCATCTCATTATTTGAGGAAATTACAAATTTGATAGGAAACTATTACCAGGATGAGTACTATGACCAGGATGAGTATGAATTTGAACAAAAGTCTGCACAATGAAGCCACCTATTTTTAGTCTTAAATTGTTGTGTAATCGAATTATTGGCGTTTAGGATTGTGGTTTATACGCTCTGTTTTATAATTAAGTGTGATTGGCTTGAAACGGCCTACAGGAATGTCTCTAACTTCATCTTTTGTCAATGTCGAAATCTTGCCGCTTTTCATATTCATTTTTACCCGTACATAACCGGACCTTTTACCTATAGCTGAATATATTCCAGCAAGAATATCAGGCTTCTCCAATATTGCAAAGACGTCATCATCGGCTGTTGTTAATACAATTTGTGCTTGGGTTGGCATAGGCACATAGACATTCACTCGCACAAGTAATAGGATTGGCTTGTCGGCAGGAAAACAGTATCTACGAAGTTCGAATATTCGGCTAGGATTGATATAGGAAGCAAGCCGGATAAATTCCGGTTGGTCAAGTTCATAATAAAGTCCGACGAAAGCTTCAATTTTGGTAGGTGGATCCATAAACCTAGCCAGAGGAGATCTAGACCTGGCATGAGGAGGAGGCTCGGCACGAGAAGCAGTCCTGGCTGGAGAATTAGGCCTGGTTTCAGGAAAAGACGTGTCAGGTGTAAGACTTCTGTCTGATGAAGGAGAAGATTTAAAACGAGGAATACCAGGAATGGGCTCGCCATTAGGTAAGCACTCGAACTGTGCACTTAAATCTGGAAGAAGTAACTGTATATTAATTTCTTTGAATGTATGTAAGTATATTATTAAATCCTTTTGGCAAAATTGCGAGGCAAGACTGAGTTTAGTAAGGAAAGATTGTACCAGCAAACTTATTGAAGAGATGATCGTCAATATTCAGGGAACATTATTTGGGAAGGATCCTGGAAAAGTTTTTTTTTTATTTTTGCTTTGGAGAACGTAAAGCACTTTTATACACACATGAAGCAGAATTTCCGCGAAGAAGAAAAAATCTTGCACAGCCATGCATAGGTGCCATTCTGACAAAATCCGGATTACGGGAAATTCATATGAATTTCGGAATCAATCCGTGATTTTAAATTTCGTCATCCGACAGGGTAACCGATTTTGAGCCGTTGACGCTCGAAATAGATTTTTACTTTCTGGTTCAAAAATTCATAAAAATTCTGTGTCGATAGGGAATATTGTTCAAGTACCCGTCAGTGAACTCAGATTAAATTCTAAATCATTTTTGACTAATTTAACACTAAAAGTACAAGCGGGGTCAATTGACCCCTTTTACTTTTCAGTGTTAAATCTCCTTAGCGGTTGCTTGCAGAGAGATGGCGTTTTGTGGCTTCGAATAATTTATTAATAGGAGTATTTGAAATTTTTTTCGGAAATATTGAATGCGCACTTTAAAAAACTGTCTAAACCGTTCAGAAATCATCAGAACATGCCAGTACTTTTAGTGTTAAGTCGTAATTGGAAAAGAGTAGCAATTAGGATGGACTCGGATTACGTCGGCCAAATTTTTATTTGCGAAAAGCCCAAAAATGTTTCTGATATTATATATAGTCCATATGGTATTATATTTACCAATATAACTAAGGATGAACGTTAAGATGAAGACCAGAGTGTACACGATTCCCATTTTTTCAATTAAGAAAGGAACTGCTTGATGCGTTAATGAAGAATTAAGTTAACACTGTGTCCAATGAATATTCTTGTGTTTCATTAACGAATATACACGGTTTTACAATTGTTATCTCATATTTTTAAGTCGCTTGACTTATCCTTCTGAGATAGAAATATTTATGTTTCATAAATCAGTTCACGAACAAGATTGGGTTACCCAAGGCAGAGCTGGTCTGAAAAAAATACAAAGCAATTTTTGTGAACAGACAGACATACACCGACATAAAAACAAAGAAAAAATCGAATGTAATTTTTCACATAAAACCAATACTAGTATCGTTATGATAATCTTGTAGGGCATTCCAAAAGTAAAATTTATCTTCTTTTGACTTTTTTTTTATTTCGTGCCTTGTTTCGCTCAAAATGTTAATTTTTGTTGTTTTTTTGTTTCTTGGATATTGAAAATTCTGTAACCCTGACAATTTTCTTTTCATTGAAAAATGTCGTGAGGATAAATTATTTTAATTTTTGAGAGCTACGTATAGCCGTTCATGAAATTTCTGAATTTTAAAAAGCATGATCTGAAAAATTTTGGAAATGCTCTACCTTTTTGAATTTCTATTACAAATATGTGGTTAACAAACTCGATATTAATTTTTGGTCCCTGTAACTGTGTGTTCGAGCACAATTTAACCCGATTAGTCTTTCAAAAGTTATCCTATATACAGTCTACGGCGACAAAGATAGACAGACAGACAGACACCGACGTGAAAACTATTTTTCTCTGACTTGGGGTGTCTCAAAACGTCGACATTTGATGGAATCCACGAAAGTCATTTTTCACATAAAATCAATACCTTCTAGTCATGATGAAAATGTAAAAAGATAATTATTTACAAACTTAATCTTCTTCAGCTTAGTTCGTATATGCTAAAAAAATACCACAGAAATATTGGTACATTTAAATAAACACAAAAGCAAGCATGACATTCGAAACGTGAAAAAGTGAAACTCTTTTAATTTCAAATGTTCCCAGTACTAAAAATTAAAAGAATCAGTTGGTTCGAACTAAACGATTGAAAAATCATATGTTTAGGAGACAATTTAGGTTTATTATTCAATAAGCTATTATTTAAATACCTGCAGAATTATTCACTCAGGAATTCTTCGGAAGGAAAATATTGTTAAATTTTAATTAGTTATATTTTAAATATGCTAGTGTAATATATTTTTGTTAATGCCGGAAAAATTTAGATTTACGATGAATACGTTATAAATTGTTGAATTTCAATCGTCTACATTTTAAATCAAATGATTAGGAGCAATGAAGTGTTCAATATCCCTTTTTATAATAACTAACAACATAAATCACGCGCTAGGCGCGCGTCTAGTTTCTCAATTTGAAAAACAGTTTATTTTATCCAAGGAGGACCAATTTCTAACAAAGAGTTTCAATCCTTGACTCAAAAAGTTAAATTTTTCACCAATTTTTTTCACATAAATATTAATTTTTACTAAATAATTGAATTTTTAGCCAACCACATGAATTTCCTATAAGCAAGCATACTTTCCTTCCAAAAAAGGGACATTTCCAATAAAATGGTTGCCTTTTCACTCCTATAGTTGAACTTAGAAGTGTGCAAAAGACTCGAAACTCAAATTTTGAACGAGTCTTTTCGATCTTGTCAGCTTTCGAGTAGAGTTGAACTGAGCTCAATCTGGTTCGAGTCGGATCGAGCTTTCCAGAAAGCTTCAAACTTTCGGAAACGCGAATGAGTTTACGAACTCGAAACTTTCGCGTTCTCGGATGTTTTCGAGAACTCGAATACTTTCGAGCTACTCAAAAGTTTCAAGCTGCTCGAAAGTTTCAAGTTCTCGAAACTTTTGAAATAAAAAAATAAAAAAATAAATCCAATTCTACGAGGTTTTTCGGATTGCAAACAGCGATTTTCAAGTAAAAATTGAAAATTCAAGATTTTTCATCCGAAACGATGACCGAATTCTGTAACAATTCAATTAACTGACGACATCTCTGAATATATTAAATTTCATCAAACTTTAAAATAAATTTATCATCAGGAGCCCAAGAAAAGCTCTAGTTTACTGAGTCTCATGTCAATCCATCAGTTTATCAAATTTTCCATATATCAATTTATTGAAATTCTCCAAAATTTAGTCGTCGTTTTGGATAAAAAATCTGGAATTCTTACTTTTGATTCTCAAATCACTGTTAGCAATTTGAAGAATTCCCTAGTACCAGGTTTGAAGAAATCCTTGCTAGTTTCAAAAGCTTGGAGAACCCGAAACTTTCGAGTACACGAATGTCTCCGAGAACTCGAAACTTTCGAGTACTCGAGTTTCTTCGAGAACTCGAATGTCTTTGAGAACTCGAAACTTTCGAGTAGCCAGAAACGGTTCGAGTACTCGAAACCACCAGAAAGAATAAAAGTGTATTCTGTATAGAATCGGCTATCATCTAAATAATTGGCCCAATCGGCATCTACATAGCTTACTAATGAACTCGAGCTTTTCTTGAACATTAAGCTCATGCCCATAGTACCTTTCAAATATCGTAAAACTCTTTTTGCTGCTGAATAGTGAGCGTCATCATAGCATGTAGAGTATTGACTTAGATAACTGACTGTGTATGATATGTCTGGTCTGGTACACATTGCCAAGTACATTAATGCACCTACCAGTTCTGTATACGGTCATTTCTTTGATGTTTTATTTTCAGAAATTTCACTCTTTTTCAACTTTGTTCCAATATCTAAGGGCAACTGGTCTTGATTCAGACATGTCAAATCGTCCTAGAGAATCCTTTATGCATCCTTTTTGGCACGTTCTGATTTCTTTCTTGCTTGCGAAAAATTCAATCACAAGATGAATTTTTGATTTCGAAGCTTTCTCCAAGATGTTTGATTATTTCAGTGATTTTCTTCTGATTCCATGAGGCGACTAAGATATCGTCGACATGAACTGCGATTAATAATAAATCTTCCCTTTGTACCGAGTAGAATAAGCGTTGATCTGCGGCAGACGGAGTTCTACCAAATTTATTTTTTTCCACACTTAGCCGAGTGTACCAAGTACGACCAGCCTGACATAGACCGTATAATACTTTATTCAAAAGGCACACTTTATTTCCCTTTTACAGTTCTTGAAGCCTCTTCTTTGATTTTATTTTAAACTCTCCATTCAATCCTTCACTACGAATTATTTCTTCCAGTACTGGTTCTATTGGTTCCGGAATTTTCATAAAGATTTTCTCTTTGAGAACACCGTTTGAATAAGCCCTTGTCACCTCTGGTTGGATAATCTTCATGTTGTTCCGAGAAGCAAGAGCCGTTAGTTACCGAATCGAGCTAATGCAAGTCACCGGCGCAAAAGTTTCGTTAAAATCCACGCCTGGACGTTGAGCAAATCCGCTGGCAACAATTCGAGCCTTTCTTCGTTCAACTGGTTCATCAGGTGCGTATTTATTTCGTAAAATCATTCGTCTGCTAATCACTTCACAAGCCTTTGGTCGGTTGACTATCGTCCATGTGTTATTCTTGATGATAGGCTCAAGTTCCTGGACAATAGCGTCGAAGCATTCTTTTAGTTCCGTTTCGTTAATTGCTTCACGAAGTGGTATTTTCGATAAATTTGAAAATTCAGTGTTTCCAAAAATAGGTTGAACAGAACATGTTCCGTTTTGATTTTCCTCATAGATCCAGTTTCGAAAATTAGCATCGTTTTTATCCTGATCATCAATAACAATTTCATTTCGATGTTCGAAATTGTTTATGTGAAATTGTTTTTTTGGTCTTCCTTTCATTTCAGTCATAATCTTCCGTGGTCTTCCGAGTCTTCTCTTCATTTCTTCTTCTGGTCTGATTTGTTCATTATTGTTATGCTCTTTCTTGATATCATTTTGACTATTGTTCACCACATTTCAATTGTTTTGTATATTAACCTCGTTGTTATTCTGACCTACGTATTCTATTTCCATTGACTGTAGTGGCAGTTCGATTTGCATGTAGTTTAAATCGCTCGCTTCGTCAAATAAAAAATCTTCATAGCTTTTGTTTGTCATGATTTCAGAACTTCCTAGGAATTTTACATCTCGTCTTATGTCGACTCTTCTTTCCTCAGGTAGCCATATTCTGGATACTTTTAACCCCGCTGAGTAGCCGACGAAAATTTTCCATGTGGAACGACCATCTAACTTCCCCTCAATAAAATTCGGATCTAGAGTAAGAACTTTACACCCGAATTCTCTGAAATGAGATACAATTACTGGGTGTCCGTTTCATAATTCAAAAGGTGTCTTATCACCAAGACTGCTCGTTGGGCATCTGTTGCGAATGTAGTTAGCTGTGTTAATTACTTCGCTCCAGAAATAATTGGGCTATTCAGACTATATTAAGATATCTTGCCATATTCATCAAGTTTTGGTTCTTTCTCTCTGAGATACCATTCTGTTGCGAAGTGTATGTCACAGTCAATCTACGCCCAATACCATTAGCCTTCGGAAAATGATTAAATTCATTATTGATATACTCGGAACCATTATCGGATTGGAGAATATTAATCTTCTTGTCAGTTTGATTTCCAGCATAAGCCTTGAAATCTTTGAAAGCATTTAGCATTTCGTATTTTGATTTTAGCAATTTTATTTCACACCATCTTGAGTAATCATCAGTAAATTTTGCACAGTATTTGCTTTTCCGTTGGAGTAGACACGCATTCGACCTCATAAGTCGGAATGTATTATCTTGAGAAGCTCCGATTTTCTTTCTAACATTTCAGGGAACGGTGCTTTGGTCATTTTTCCCAGAATGCAAACTCCACAATCGAAATTAGCTTGCGATTCTTCAATCTCTATGCCTTGCTGAGTACCTTTGCGATGACTTTCTAAAAGATATTGAACGTTGACGTGTCCCATTCTACGATGCCAGCTCTTAAGTTACGAAATTTGTGAGTTATTCCATAAATCCATCTCCGAAGTAGACTTGCATCCATGTACCTTTTCTTGTATGAATTATAAATCATTTATTCTGTCCGCCTTTCATTTCGTAATTCCGTTGACATCTAGAATTTCTGCAAAAGTCTTACTGAAAATTACTGTATAGTCTTTGTCTGTAATTTTAGCAACAGATAAATGATCTGTGCGTAGACCAGGAACATGTTAAACTTTATCAAGACTTACGTTCTTTTTCTGACTATCCACTTCCATAGAAAAAGAAACTTCTCCTTTAGCTTTCATTTCAGTCGTAGCACTGCAAGCTAGTTTTAGCTTCCCTGATTCTAGCCTCTTAATGATTTTAAGTTTTGCCCAGTCCTTGCAGGGATGAGTAGTGCATCCGCAGTCGAGACACCAAACTTTATCCTCGGGTGTAGTTTTGAGCTCTTCTTAAGTATTTAAGACTTTTTCTCAAATAAACAAACTCAAATCTCCAGCCTGTTTGACTGACGCTCACGAGTTTACGCCCCATTTCTTGCATTTCAAAGCTATATGTCCTATTCTTCTACAACAGTGAGAACGAAATTGAAAAACTTTTTTTTTCTAACTTGTTCTCATAGTTCTTATTAAAATTATTATTTCAGCGTTTATTCTGCTGTTTCCGAGCAGTTTTTACGGTTTTTACACGTAAAATGTCCGGCGTTTGTAACTTTTCTCTAGATTCTAGTGCACACCGACAATTTTCAAAACTTGGAGGAAGTCCGCATAAATGCATTACTGTCAGTGATTCTGAATTTATTTTAATCTTTATTTCAGCCAACTCATCAACTGTATCGAAAAATTTACGAAGATGCTTGCATAAATCTCCACTGCCTTCCATTCGACATAAAATTAATTTTTCAAGTAATGTGGCCTTTCGAACCGGACCGCTTGATTTATACATTTTTTTGCATTTGCCTGTGATGCTGCGTCTCCATTGATGATTTCCGGTTCGAAATTTTCCCCATTGATGTACCTTCAAGCATCGTTCTAATCGGTCTCAGCCAATAATCTTTTAAAGAGAATAACGTGGAGGTAGATTGTAATTAACAATAAACTTTATTCATGAACTTTCAGATAGATCTTTTACAACAGTTTCAATGTTGGAGAGCTGTCAAGTGAAATATGTCACAGCGAGAATAAATAAACAAAGACAATAGAGCATCATGGATCGAATCTAATATTATTTCAACGTCGGTTGATCCATGTTTGGTTGACAATAGATAATTTTAATAAAAATGCAAGTGCTTATCTTTAAATTCATTTGGTTTGTTTGAAGATTTAAAAATTTGGTAGAAAGTGAATCTATTTGGTCAAAAATTAACTGCTTTGTTAGAAATTTATATTTTCGGCTTGAATTTGACTGTTTGGTTGAATGGTCAACAATCGACGAAAACAGCGATTTTTCTTATAGATTTTCACAAAAAACAAAGTATTTTTATGTACGGTGGACTTAACCAGCATATCTATATGTTTTTAGGGTCAATGAATCCGAATCCTTGGGGTCTTCAATATGACTGTAGTCAGTGGCTTTCTTATTTTCATTTTTCTATAAACTCTAATAAGCTATGAACTCTGAAATTAAAACACATAATTTCTTCTAAGCGCTGTTATAATTCCAATTCATCCACTTCTACCATAGCGCATGATTGCGTGGGCGATCCTAATTCATTTTGCTACATATGTGGTAAATTTGAATTTTTAGAATATCGGAAATTAATCAGCGATGACATAAAAACACTTTATAAAAGCTATTCTGGTATGAAAGTTCAAAACCAAAGTAAAAATTGGGTTCCTCGCAAAGTTTGTAGTGCTTGTTTTAGTGCATTCAATCGATTGAAAGGCAGAGAAGGAAATAAGAAAACTCTTCAGATTC
>JAABKJ010012450.1:0-10520 GCA_011634705.1 Andricus grossulariae
TATTTCAACCCCTATAAAGGGCAATTTTTCACGCTTAAGGGTAGTATTTTTTTCGTCATTTAATTATCATAATAAATTTTAAGATTCATAACAGATAAGGAATAAATAAAATCATATTTCGATGATTTTGACTGAGTTAATTATTATGATTTAATTAAATTTTATCTAAAAAACTTAATTTTTATTCATCTTTCATACTTTGAAGGGACCTATAGACATTTCATAAATAATAACGAAACTAACAATAAGATGCGAAGATAAAAAAATGTGTCGTCCACTTTTGGTTTTCAAACTTTATGTTCATAACCTCTCACAACTCAAGCGAGTAAGTGATACGAGCAGCCAACTAAGCGCGCTCACGGGCACTTGGACTTTGGCTAAAGAGTAGGGGCTAAATGTGTGCAAATGATCGGCTCGTATATTTATGGGTAATTATCAAATTGTAGGCAAATTTTAGTACCTACAGAGGAAATCATATTATTATTAGGTATTAAATATTTTATAACAATCATCATTTATTCACATCTAAAAATTTTAAATCCGAAAGGGGCAGTTTTGAAAATAAGAAATAATAATGAAATTCTTACATAAAATACGGAAAGTGGATTTGAGGTTAGGAGTTTGATGAAAGAGAGCGCGAGCTTTTAAAAAGTTCAAAAGCGAACACTGTAACGTATGCCATTTAGAAAAAACTCTATTTTTTTATTATACAGTCTGTAACTTACACGAGATTTTTCAAATTTAAGCAATTTGTAAAATTATTATTATTATTTTAATTTCAAGAGAAGTTCTAATTTTTATTGAGACGATTAAGACTGGTCACATATAAAATTTGACACCTACAAAATTCATTAATTTGTCACAACTGTGAATAAAAATTACATAAAGCATACAGTATATTATTAATAACAAATCTACCTATCTATGCTGTAATATAATTTGTCACACATCTCACACGCGCATATAAGCAGTCGCACACTCCTGTATTGTACCGTACAGGAATGATGCGAGAAAATTGATATGCCTTTTTTAATATTTATAAAAATATAACAGATTTTAGTCATAAAAAGTTACCTACTTATGAAAGAAAACACCGCTGAGCAAGTAACGGAATGGTTTTTATAATTTTGTTTACTCCGAAAATAGTTTTTAAATCACGTGCGGTAATGACGTTTTTGTTGTCAAAATTCACTTTTCATTTCTAATACCGGTTTCACACAAAAAAAAGAGTTAGTTTATAAGCCCAATTTTATAGAATCTTGTATTGAACGATACGCTTAATATTTCTGTATTTATTACTGAATTGTAACTGCAATATTCTACTAGAAAAAAAGACGTACGGTAATGATGTCTGAAATGACAAAAATCGAGGGACAGACTTTAAGGTTCTTACAATATTATTTGATTGACTTGAAAAATGTGCACAAATTAAATTTATGTTCATCTAAAGTTTACAAACGTAATACGTGAAGCGTTTTTAGGTTACTGTCTAAAAAAAGGAGAAAAACAGTTTATCCTTGTGCAAAGTGAGGTTGGGACGCTGTACAGTAATGACATTTGGGGTGTTCTTTTATTAAATTAAAGTAAATAGGAACAAATAAAAAAAGAAATGCCCATTTGGTAGAGGATGGTAATAACTATTTATTAAATTAAAAAAAAGAACTAGTTCGAGTTTCTTAGTTAATGTTATATTACTGGGACTTCAAGTTTGCCTCCAATTTAACAATTACCCAGTTATGGAACGGAGAAACATGGGTGTATCATATCGACGGACACGTTTTTAACACTTGCTAGCGTAAGTATATTTATGGCAATACATTATAAATATATTTATGGACCAGAGGTACATTTGCAATAAAATGTATTTGTTATTATATTAATATATCTTATGTTATGTTATTATTATATAGTACTTGAACCTTAAGTCAAACAAATTACTTTTCAACACACAAAAAAAAACATTTTCAACAAAATAGTTCAATTTTCAACCAAAGTGATAAATTTTCCAATAAAATGATGAATCTTCAACTAGAATATTTAAATTTAAATCCAAACATATACATTTTCAACTAAAATGATGAATCTTTGAATGGAATGGTTGAATTTTGCACCAAAATATGAATATTCAACCATGAAGATTAATTTTCTCCAAAAGTACGAATGTTCAACACAATATATGAATTTGCAAACAAGTTGTTAAATTTTCAACTGAAAATGATAAATTTTTAACCAATAGTTGAATTGTACAATGAAAAAAAAAAGAATTTTCAACAAAAAATGAAATAATTAAATGGTAAGTTAAACAAATTAATTTTTAGCAAAAAAAAAGACAAAGGATTTTCAACCAAACAGTTTAATTTTCAACCAAATAGTTAAATTTCAACGAAAGAGTTAAATTTTCATCCAAAGAAGATACATTTTAAACCAAAAATAGAATATTCAAATTTTTTGTTTCAAAAAACTAATTTCTAATAAACAAAAAAAACTAATTTTCAACAAAATAGTTACACTTTCAACTGGAATAGTTCAATTTTCAGTTACAAAAATTTATTTTCAATAAGGTAGTTAAATTTTCATCGAGAGGCGAATTTCCAATTAAAATTATGAATCTTTAACGAAAGAAATTAGTTTTTAACAAAAGAGTTTAACTTTTAACCAAGGAGTTGAATTTTCAACTAAAAAAGATGAATTCTCAACGAACAATGTAATATAATTGAAATTTCAACCAAAGCAGATTTCAATTTTAAATAAAAACTCGTTGAATTCAACTAAAAAAGAAAATTTTTCAAAAATTGTTGAGTTTTCAATTAAAAAATACATTTCTGTCAACAGAGAAAACAAAACAAACTGTTGAATTTTCCGGGAAAAATATGAATTTTCAACCAAGAAAATTAATTTTCTACCAAAAAGGACGAATATTCAACAAAACACATAAACTAATTCTTAAGTACAATAAAATATTTTTAAAAACACCAAAAGAAAGTGGTACTTGACCTAATATTTCATTTACACTTCACTTTGACCAAGTTTCTCAAGTTTTTACTTCATACTTCATGGTTTTCTCTTCTTTTTCATCCACCTAAATAAAAATTCATTCTCTATAACCAATATTTTTGCGCAAAAATAAAATTTATTCCACTCCGTTCACGAAAGCTACCCTTTATAGGTTAGGTTTGTCAATTTTAACGAAAACTTTTATTCACTTCATTTATCTCTATGAAAGATTGAAATAAAAGTTCATTGTACTATTTAGTTCGATCTGATATAGAAAATAATATAAAATAAGCCATAATAATAGAAAAAAGACATTTCTCTGTTGTTCCGTAATAGGGACATGCATTATGAAACACCGGTACAAGAGTCTAAAAGTTGTTTCATAAACGGCACATATAGATCATTCCGCTTTTTCATTTTTCATTTATATAAACATTTTGAAAATATATTCTACTATAGTTTAAAAATGAATGAAAATCTCGAAACCCCCTTAAAATTTATCTCATGATAGGTACCTTTACCTCATCTAAGCAGAATTTTTCATGGTATTCGTGAAAAACCAAAAACCACCCCTTATTCATGACTTTTGACCGGTCATTTTGATTTACCTAATTGACCTATGGCCTTGATTTAACCATTATTGGATTGACAATTTTATATCGAACAAATTCGATCCTCTTCACTACACTGTACGAGCAAATGTAAAAAAGTTAGAGAATAAAAACAAACTCACCCCTAAATAGTACTAGTGGGCCAGTGGTACAATCCTGCAGCGACCTATCGGTGCACGCCGAAGTTTAGACGTGCACAAATGGACCGGTGAGGACACGCACACGGAGAAAAATGGTTAGTCAGCCCGAAAATCTAGAGTGTCAGACTGACTATATTTCAGTTTCAACTATGGGACAGTCCCCTAGATGGTCTAACGTACCATACATGGAGTGTCAAAATTTGATGGTTAGCTTCACTACCCCAGAGTGTAAAGTTTACGATCCTGGAGGTTAAACCTGATTATCTCAGGAATTTTAGTTTGATTATTCTGGAATGTTAACTTCATCATATCAGAATGTCAAATTTATTATCTTTTGTCCTTCTTCTACCTACATATATATTCCTTAGAGTAAGAGAGACGGAAATTAAATTAATAAATGAAACCTGAAAACATGAAAATTGATATAAAATTCATCAATTCTGAAAGCATCTTTATTATTTTTGAAGAGTAGGATGACTGAGACATGATGCGAGCGTAGTGCGAGCGAGTGCGAGGATGCCTTCCTAAGAATTTTAGAACACCATTCTCTGGTCAAGAATCATTGGGTCCAATTGTCGATTTCCCTTAATCGTATTCATAATAATATAAGCAGCATTCAAAGATTTCCAAATAGTTATACATTATTTTAAATTTACAAGGAGTAAAATTAATCAGTCTAAATTCATAATTACTTTTAATAAAAGTGATTATGTCATAGGAACGTAACTTGCTAGAGTTTTTCCATTTTGAACATTTTTTCGAAAATAACTAGGGGGCATTTTTTACATTTTTAAAGGGCCTACACGTTACCGATTAAAATCTGTTAATAATAATTACTAATGAGCTATAAGTTCTGTATGAACTCTATTAAATATACGTAAACGTGCACAGATGCTCCCCCTGCAAAAAACGTCGAATTGAAAAGTATTGTTTCGTGTTCGCGAGATTTTCACTTGAAATCTGCTTTTCAACAACCTCGGATTGGAGGATAGTCCAAAAATTTCAAATGCGGTACTTCGCATATAGCGTCTAAATTTTGAATGCGACTAAATGCGAAACAAAAATTTTAAGTAAATGAATCCTGTCCAATACGGGATTTCGCGTTCATTAAAATATTATTCAATCCGAAGCAAACTGAAGACAAGTCAATCTTCATTAATACGAGATTTCTTTTTCATTTAAGTGCGATTGAATGAGAGGAAAGTTTGGAGTAAAGTGAAAACTTTTTAATACGAGAGTGCGTATCCATTTCAATGATATTGAGTGCGAATGAATGAGAGGAAGATTAGAGCAAGTTGAAATCTTTTGAATGCGAGAATTCGAATTAATTTAAATGCTATTGAATGCTAATAAATAAGAGGAAAGTTTACAACAATGTGAAAGCTTTTAAATGCGAGGATTCGCATTGGTTTACATTTTTCAACTTCATAAGGCGATTTGAATACTTTTCAAAGCGGAACAGCTGATTAAAATATATTTTAATGTTTGATAATTAATTTAGTTAATTTAGTAATGTGATAAAGAAATAAATATTTAAATACTTATTTTTTCAGCTTGTACAAAATATATTTCAGTTCTTTTTTTTCAAAAAGTGGGAGACTTATAATATAATGTATACAATTTAGTACAGTTGACTGCATTTATGTAGGTTTATTATTTAATAAGTAAAGTTTAAAGAAATTCGAAACATATTTTTTTCTGGAATTATTGTGCAAATGGTACACAAGAACTCCAATATAAGGCCGACTTATTTAATTCTTCCTAGAAATGCTGGCCCACGCAGTTTCTCAGCGCACCAGCAGTTTCAACAATGCTTCGCCACCACACCACCATTCGTCCACTGCCACTGCGAGGCAACCCCCGAAACTGGCCTTATATTGGAGTTCTTGTGTAAATAATAAGTACTAAAGAATGAAAGTGTGCTAAGAAAATAAAATAATATCTGAATAACCTAAGAGAAAAGTTAAGTAGCTTATTGTGGGAGAAGTAGATAATGGTATCAATTATAAAAAAAAACAGCAGTTTTAGAAATAATGAATCAATTTTTATTAACTATATGAAGGCATATAAATTAAAGCGGAGTGAAAATGGTGCAAATAATAAAATCGTTTGAGCTTAGGGAAACAAAATTTGTGGGTTGATATCCGAAAAAAGTTTAAAAAAATGTTGAAATCGTTTAATATCTTCTGTTTTCTTTTTTCATTTGATAATTCAAAGGACCTCAGGTTTGATATATTTAACTTTTTCCAAAATGTGTGCACATGACTCAATGAAAAAAAAACATGTTTTGCACTTTAAAAAAATATTTGAATTGAGCAAAAGATTTTATTTTCATTTTTACTTAAATGGTGAATTTAACTTCTATTTGCTACTATAAACTGCTAAAGATAAATAAGTTTTTTCATTAAATGTTACTTTTAACATATTTTTTAACAATATATTCAAATTATAAACTAGTTTCACGATTATTAGGATTGTCACGATTACTGGGTACAATTATATATCGCTTCCCAGATAACAATCATGATACGCACATCACCCGCATTGTGTGATTCTCATGACGTGCGTGCGAGACAGCGTCCAATTCGCCATCATGGTATGATGATCACGTAGCTGCGAGCGTTAAGACTCGCATTTCGCCATCACATATGCCTTCACAAAATATTCACGTCATATTATAAATTTAGATTTTAATGTTTAAATGTAAATATAGTATATACATATGAAATTTTATTATAATGTAAAACATACGTAATTATAAGGAAGATTTCTATATTAATAGAATTATTACTTTTTGGAATAAAAATTACCAAATGCACGTACGAATTTGAATGTAGCGCGCGCTTAGCAGAATGAAGAAGTATGTCAAATAGTGGGAGATGGGAGGCTGATTTGACCAACGAAGTTCAACGCTAGCATTTTCATGTTGACATACTTTTTGTTGACATCGACCCGGCAAAATAGCTCTCGAGTTTTCGCGCGCGTCCTTTTATTGTTCTAATTCGTGTTGTTATTATAAGGTGTGTTGTTGGCAACTTGCACATCCTAAGTACCTACATTTTGCATTAATTAATTCTAACGAATTAATATCCTTGCTTTGTACACTTCTGTTCCTGTTGGTGTAATATTCCTAACCTCAATTCCTAACAATCGGTTGTTCTGCCGGTTTTAACTTATCGCATTCCATAAAATGGAATTTTGAATTAACTTCATTTTTAAGCAGCATTTTCTAATAACCAACTAACCTAATATTTGAAAAGAATGAAAAATAAACTTCAAGTCTGCAGAAACTGCAAAGGCACAGGAAGAAGGCGAGAAACTGACACGAGAGAACCTTCAAGCGAGATTGAATCTCCTGGAAGAACAAGATGATTTGGACTGCGATGGAAATAAGGAAAATCTTGACGGATCATCAGATGGGAAAGATTTAAGCGATGAGTAGGCGTAAGAGTTTCGAAAAGTTCATGTGTAAGTTTTCATCAAAAGAATATTTTGTTTTCGTTGCTCGTTTCCTACTTGAAAAAGTGGACGTAAAAAAGTACGTATGATGTACAAAAGGACGTCCTAAATTGGGATATAAAATGTCGTGCTTTGGTACGACCTTTGATATTGTTAATGATTCCGATACATTTTCAATGGATTTCAATCATTTGAAGGGATTTTTAAGATTTTGGGGTATTTTAAAATTTTCTAAGGCATTTTCAAGAGCTTTTAATTAAAAATATTTTAGGGAATTTTAAAAGATTCCACGGAATTTTTTATTAATTTGATTAATTTTAAGGGATTACAAAGCGTTTGGAATATCTTAGCATATAGCGTCTTTTACAAAACCTATAAGGTGTTAAGATATTTTAGAAGATTTCATAGGATTTTATAAGATTTCTGAGGATTTCAATGGGTTAAAGGGATTTCGAAGCTCTCAATGCATTTTAATACATTTTCCAGGATTTCAGGAAATATCATCATAGAATTTCAAGGGATTTGAAAATATTTTAGTGGAATACAAAGAATTTATTAATGAGAAGCGAGGTATTTTGTAGGGTTTTAAAATTAGTTACTGGAATTCACCCTAAATTCTTATTAATTTATCCTAAATCCTTTCAAATCAATTGGATTTTTTTTAATTCACTTAAATTCTTCTAAATTTATTCAATTTGACTTAATTCAACGGATTTTTCTGAATTTTTAAAAGTTGTTATTTAATTGATCCGGATGATCAAGTGATAAAATGATCAAAGAACTTGAAATATTTTAAGATATTTTTTTCAAAAATCTGGGCATTTTCATGAGCTTTAAAAATTTTAAAAGGGTTTGAAAAGATTTTAAAGGATTTGAAATATTTTAGGTTATTTTAAAAGATTATAAACAATTTTTAATTGATTTCAGTAATTTAATGAAATTGGAAAGAATTTGTAATATTTCGGGGTATTTTAAGAAATTCGCAAGTATTTTTAAGAGCTCCAAACAATTTCAAGGGGTTTCTAACGGTTCTAATAATTTCAAGGGATTTAAAAAAATTTGCATGCGATTTTAAAGAATTTCGGAAGATATAGAAGGATTT
Source organism: Andricus grossulariae (assembly GCA_011634705.1). Taxonomy (NCBI): domain Eukaryota; kingdom Metazoa; phylum Arthropoda; class Insecta; order Hymenoptera; family Cynipidae; genus Andricus; species Andricus grossulariae. The sequence continues at coordinate 8,307 of JAABKJ010012450.1, forward strand.
TACAGGACATATAAGGTATATCTTAACAGATTCTAAGGCTTTTTATAAAATTTTCACCGATTTGAATGATTTTAAGGGATTTTAAGAGCTCCCAAGGTATTTTAATAAAATATTCAGGATTTCTGGAAATATCTTTAAATTTTATAGAACTTCACAGCATGTTATAATATTTTATAGGATTTCAAAGAATTTATTCACAAGAAGTGAGGGGTTTCTCAGGGTTTCGAAGATTTTACGAGATTTTCAAATATTTGTAGAAATTCATTTGTAATTCGCCCTGAATTCTTATTAGTTTATCCTGAATTCTTTTAAATGTTCTTGAAATCTTCCAAATTCACTCAATTTTACTAAATTTTACAAAGTTTTTAACAGTTTTTGTTTAATTCATCTTGAAGTATTTTAAACTCACCTTAAATTCGTAGGCATTTCATCAAATTCTTTTGAATGCTCTATTAATTTTTTTAAGCTCATTTCAAACTTGCTCAATTCAATCAAATTTTTCATGTTTTTGAACCTTTTTCAATTCATTCAATTGCATTTAAATTCAGCTTGATTTTTTAATGAATTTCATCGAATCTATCTCATTTCCCTTAAATTCCTCGAAATTAACTCAGATTTTATTGTAATCAGTGGAATTTTTTAGATTATGACCATTTTTTCCACCTCATTTAAATTCTTTTCAATTTAACTTAAATTCATTTGTAATCATAAGTCCCTTCTTTGATTGGAAATTAGTAGGATTTCAAAAATTTTGAGAGATTCGAAATTTGAAATGTTCACCCTGAATTATTTTAAATTCTTAGAAATTCTATTAAATTATTTTAATTTACTTCAGTTCTTCTGAATTCACTCAATTCTACTTAATTCAAGAATTTTTATTAATTTTGAAAAGTTTGTATTCAACTGATTCTAAATTCGTACAACCTCACCGTGAATTTTTATGAATTTCATCGAATTCTTCTCGTTTACCTTAAATTATTCATTCCCATTTTACTGAAATCAATGGAATTTTTTTTTATTAACATTTTTTGTTCCAATTCCAGTTGTTTTAAAATCTTATAAATTCATCTTAAATTGGCTACCCTTTCAGCGTGACAAAAAGTACCCCTTGGCCCCTATATTTCATCCCATAGGAACTGTGAGACCTGAAATTGTTAAAATAATGGTCGTACAGCAGATATTCCTAACTAATCGCAATTAGGCAATAATTTCTCTCATATTTTATATGAAAACTATCAATTTCAAACAACTAATCATTTTGAATCACGAGAAAATGGCTTTTGTACATTAAGTTGTTTGAAACATCAGGAACAACTTTTTTCTTACGCTAACCTATTAACATTTTCTTTAAGTACATGGGAAAAGTTAATACAATTTTTTCTATTTTGTTGTTAAATTAAAAATGTGTGGTTGGTCTAAATGAATGTTCTGCATCGACTCCTTTTACCTGGAAGTGCGTCCTTTTGTATGTTCTTTGTACGAACTTTTGTACGTCCTTTTATATGTTCTTTTCTACATCCAACTTTTTCAAGTGGGGTGCAATATTTTATACACGATCAAGATATTCTATGTTCGTTGTTCGTTACAATATATAATTATAAGTCTGACTGCGATTAAGATATTCTGTGTTCGATGCTCGTTGCGACATCTAATTATAAATTTATAATTTTAATTTATTTTGAGTTCGCAAATGAAATAAAAAGTCGATACGATTAAATAAATAAAATAAATAATACGATTAAGATATTCTGGGTTAGTTGCTCGTTGCAATATACGATTATAAATTTATATATTTCAGTATATTACACGTTGGCAAATGAAACTAAAAGTCTACCTACAATTAAGATATTCTGTGCTCATTGCTCGTTGCAATGTATAATTGTAAATCTATATTTTAAGTTTATTGCCTGATTGCAAATGCAATTAAAAGTTTGACTATAACTAAGCTATTCTGTCGTTGCTCGTTCCAATATTTGATTGTAAATTATTATTTTATGTTTATTATCCGTTGGAATTAAAAACACAAATCTGTTAATGTGCTGGAGGTACATTATAAAAAAGTGTTAATCCATTGTCACAACCGTGAGATGTTTAGTCACAGGACACAACGAAATCACAATGACAGGCCGGCGAAACCCTCGTGTGTTTTGAGGAGACGAAGCGACCCAAGGATGACAGCTTTCTGCATCCATCTCGCAAGTGCCGTGGCATATT
>JAABKJ010012451.1:0-10520 GCA_011634705.1 Andricus grossulariae
ATAGAAATAGTATACCAAATTTCAAAAGGATCCATGCAGTAGATTTTGAGTTACAACCGTCACCGACTTTGAAAACGAGGTATCGAGAAAAACGCGTTTAAAGTTTTAAACATGAAAAAATCAAAAAATGCATTTTTTCTATACTTACACAGAATCATGGATGCCAGGTCCGTACATACTGAATGTTTAAAGGTTTTCTTATAACTGTGGAATGACTCACCGACAAATAAAGCATGTATGTAACACAATTAGAGGTTATGTTGCGTTCCTCACAATCGGCATCTCAAATTGTAATGTCGTGAGACCTGGCATAAGGCACACGATTTTACAGGTAATTTTTTTCACGTTCACTGACAAATTATCGTTCAGATTTCACCATTATTTTTATTGGGAAGTCTATCAATTAGGGTAAAAAATAGCGTCACTTTTCAATTGCACGTTTAGGGCAGTTTGGCCGTTACTCGTGTCTTCAGTATTAGTGCTACCATACTAACGATTTTAAAGTTCACTACATTTTCGCAAACTGAACGTTTTTGAAGTTCCTAGAAAGGAACCCAGATTGAACTGGGCCGGCAGTCAGATTTGTTACCGGAAGTGCCTATGCTGGCTTCACCCATGGACATAGGAAGGTAGGGGATAGGCACGTGCTCCCAAAGTAAGGCGAGGGGATTGACTATAAGTTACAAGGGGGAGTCCACCATCTTACCATGATAAATTTTGGCGGGAATTTCAAACAAGAAACATGACGAAGAAGCTTAATTAAGTATTATAAAATAATAAATGAGTAATATATATATATATATATTTAATTAAATATATATTAAATGAAATATCAAGAATTTAATATAAAAAATATACAAAGTGTTTATAAAAATAAAAAATAAAGTAGGAAAATTAGTAAGTAATAAATAATATAGATCTGCTGAAGGATAAAGAAAAATAAATCTTTTTCCCGAATATAATTCTTTTAATATTGAAATATTTGGTTAAAAATTCGTTTTTGGTTAAAAAGTATTTTTTCAACTGAAAATTGAATTCTTTTACTTTTAGTTGAACGCATCTCTTTTTTTTCTTAAAAATTCATTTCTCTTGATAATTAGTTTTTTTAGTATTTCAGTAATGGCGATATTACTAATAAAAAAAAGACAATTTCAACAAAGTAGTCATATTTTCAACCAAAGAAATAAATTTTTAACTACATATCAAACATAAATTTTCAACCAAAAATGAAAGAGTTAAATTTTCATCAATTTCATCAATAAATAAATAATATAGAAGTGTTGAAGGCCCATTCCTGTTTTTAAATGGATTTTTCGGAAACCTTTGAAATATTATAGCACAAGATAATGAACAAAACTCAAAGAAAGCAAGTAGGAACTTCTCAGTTCATGACCTATTCATAACCTATCAAGCTTCCCTAAGTTTCATAGGTTATGTAAAACTTAAAGCATTAATAAGATAATATCACACGGTTTCATTAAGTGCGAAAATCCTTTATAATAATCACATTTTTTCCTTACATGTGAAACGTAACCTTCCAACCTTTCTTCTTACTCCTCTTTCCTGTATAATTACTGCAAAGAGCAACTACACAATTCACCATTTTTCCTCTTGTCGACTTCTTACAGTTTAACAAGAGAAAATAAATGCAAACTTGTAAAAAAAAAACAATGCATACGATGACGTTCTTACTTCGTACGATTACAGATACGCAATACATATCTATATACCATGATTTTTGTTATGGTAAGGTGGCGGCCTTCCCCTCTGAACCAGTCCACCCCGCAACGAGATGCCTAGTCCCCTACCTTCCTATGTCCATGGGGTGGAAGGAAAGTAAAGAGGTAAATAGGATACAGTAGAGGTATATAAAGTTGATACTTGGGTTGGCAAGGAATACACCTAATTATACTGTGGCCTGGAGAGAAGTTCTGTTTCAGGCATTGCTTTGAGCATATCTCCGAGCCATCCAAACATAAACAGTCAGTGACGTGTCAACCATTTCCTAATATTACGCAATATGTGCACGTGAGTATCTGCGCACTGCTCCTTTGTCCCCATGTTGCTGGCGTTTCACGTACAGGTGAACAGTTAGTGAGCACCGCCTCCCTTGTTCCTTGGGCTTGTAATGATGAAGAGAAATTTTTGGAAGAGAGGGAGTAAGCTAGTTAGGGAGCGTTGATTAGGCTAGTTAGGGAGAAGGTGAACAGGTGAAGGGATGGGAAAATGGAGGTTATGGCGGGGATGTCTACCAAAGAGGGAAGGTTGGATCAGGGCGCTGAGAAAAAAGAGTGAACACATTAGAAGGCGGCACATAAATAATAAGACGTTTATTGACACTTAAAAAGCAGAAGACCGTCAGTCCGTGGCGTAGGGCTGGTGTCCAACGTGTACCCGCGTTGACGGCAAGGTGATCCTGAAAAGGGCTGATGAGCAAGTGGTGGAGATTCCTTCCATGGAGATGATGCACCGATTGATTGAGAGCGATGGCGAAAGGTCAGCGATTCACACACGAGAGACAACATGGTCACCGAGAGAAACACTTACTCAACGGTTGGCCGAACGGGCAGAGACTGACTAACTAACGGATGTGCTCTCGCTCGGGGCTTCAGGTCCCCTCGGAGATTTTCGCCAATTCTCGTGTGCGGCTTGGTATCCCTTTCGCGTAGGGCCGTACCAAGTCCTAAACTATGGTAACAACTCTGTTAAAAAGTTGAAACAGAAAGGTATTTAAGAAGGAATGGACTGCAGATGGATGAAGTGAGAAGGATGCACGAGAAGGGGAGGATGGTTTATGAGGTGCTCAAGAAGAACAGCATGGATAGAGAGAGAGCGAGAGAGAGACGACAGCTGAGAAGGAGAGAATAAGAGGGTCAAGATTTAATGGGAACTATGGGTGGATTATGTCAAGAGAGAAGGCGCAATATATGTGTGAGAAAGGACGTCAGGAGCTTATAGCGAGGATGAGATGTGGTTGCATGGAGTGGTTTAATAGGTTCTGGCTTCTGAGGGAGAAGAGGATGTGTGAATTGTGCGGAAAGGGATATGCAAGGGTGGAATACTGTTTGGAGGATTGCGAGGGGGTTGAAAGGAGTGGGATAAGCATGGAGGTATTGATGTATGAAGGAGGGGACAAAAGGGTCGTAGCATGGGTAAAGGTGGTGTTGGGTTAAATGGAGAAGAATAGAAGGAAGGAGGAAGAGGAATGGAGAGAGGAAGTTTTTTAAGAAGAGAGGAAGTAGATTTAAGTTTGCTGTAAACATTGTAATTAGTAGATAAGTATTAGATAGTAACCGCTGAGGCAGAGTTTGGCAATGTGAGGCAAGGCGAAAAAGTAGGGTCATGCATGCGAGACGATAAGAGCGAGCGGTCATAGAGTTAAGGTTTGGATGGATGTTAGTTTGTAAGGATTAATTTTTAAAAAATTTTGTATACATGGATGTGTAAGCAAGTCAATTTTTCGAGGTAAGTAGGCTGAAAAATAAACTTTTATCTATCTATCTACCTATATATAAGCTGTTTTCAGTTTGTATTTCCTTTCACGAGGTCTACCTCACGAAAACGCTCAAAACTTCTAAAATGAAATCGAAAAACTGTCCCCTTTTCATGCGGGCGTATACATGTGCGGTGCTTGAGCATGTTCTTTTCAAATGGCGTAAATAAAGGAAATTCGCATACGAAAACGATCCAAATAGACTCTAGCGTAAGAGCCCTGTAATATAATAATTAAAATAAGTAAAATTCAGTACATTCATTAGAAGTTTAATGAATTAATGGGAAAAATTCTTAAATAAAGATGATAAATATTACAGAGCAATTTACGATGGAGAAGAGCATCAAAAATTCATGGAAAAATTAGACGAGCGAATCAAAAGTCATGACAGAGATATTGAGCGTATGTGTAATCATCACTATCAGGGTTTCATTGACTCCATTCGTGAATTATTGCAAGTGCGATCACAAGCTCAACAGCTAAGTGTACGTAATAATTAAAAAGCTCTAATCTACTTTGATTGACAAATTAGGTTTCTAGGTATTATAAATCACATGTTCAATTTCTATATTCATTTTTATTCAGAACGAAATCTTGGAACTCGATAAACGGATTGTTGCAACAACTGGCGGGGTAATAGAAAAACGCGAAGAACTTGTAAGAGCAAGAAAAGTAGAGAGTAACATGGCTGCTGCAGTGGATAGTCTTACTATGTGCCTTCCTGTCCTTGCTGCATATGCAAAACTACAACGGAAATTAAAAGACAAACGGTATTATCCTGCATTAAAAACGCTCGAGCAGTTGGAGAAAAATAATTTGCCAAAAATCACTAATTATAGGTTTTCGTCGCAAATCACTCAACAAATTCCTGTGTGCGTTTTCTTTTATGTTTTACGTAATTTTTAGTTTTAATCTTATGGTTATTTAAAATAAGAACTTTGGATATAAGATTAAGCTCTAAAATTTTCTTTTAGTTTACGAGAGAATATAAAAGATGCGTCGATGTCTGATCTTAGAGATTTCTTGGAAAACATCCGAAAATATTCTCCAAAAATTGGAGAAGTTGCGATGAGACACGTGAGTATTTTTATTTCATGATCTTTTAATATTTAATTAATATGAATCTTAGTTTTCAAAGTTGTTTACCTATTTCGCTATTTTAATTAAATGTTAAATAAATAAATCTATATAAATTAGTAAAGTTCTTAATTGAAATAATAAATTTGTACAATTTGTGTATATTTCAATACTGCATGAGGTACAACGCCCAGTCTTTAGCAGCTTAAGCGAATTGGTTAATTTTAGAAAGCTTATAAATTAGAAAAAATCATTAGGATGAAAAACAATTATTATTTTCAGAAGCTCTCATATTTAAAGATTAATATGTAAATGCTATCTTAGAGAAATATGTACTTACTTTTTAATAATGCAAAAAAACCTAGATTTCGACTGTTTTTCATTTGAGTCCACCGAGTGATCGCCAGCTCAGTCTTCGCCGGTAATGAAATTCACAGTTCACAGGTTATAAATTTTTGATCAATTTTTCCAATTAAAAATAAAATGGATACTCTAACCATTATAAATGCAAGTCTCTGATTGGTTATTTTTGTTTGGCAATCACTCCGTCGATATCGAAGTTGCCAATACTAAGTAATCGCCATGACAATTAAATGTCTAAATAAATCGTGAAATTCAATTTTAATGATTGTTTCGTAAATAAAAATTAATTTTGAGTACGGGGCAAGATCATAGTAAGTAAGAAACACTTCCTGCTTTCTTTGTTTACGTCAATTTGAGTCCTAATTTCTTCTGTCATGGCGTAAGAATTTAAAAAATTTTCTGCTTGAGTCAGAAGTGCCTAAAGTAATCTTTTTTTCTCCAATATACTTGAAGATAAGTTTTAAATATACGTTACTAGATTTAAAAATGTTAAAACTCACTAACAATTTTTGTTTACATACATTTTTAATGCTTTATTTCTTATTTTCATCATTCAAATCTGCTAGTTGGCGATCACTGGAGTCTTGGAAATAAGTGGGAGTTTTTTTACCTCATGATTCAAGTAATGCAGCAGCTATCTTACATGTAGTATGAGAACCTACATTTAATTTAGAGGTGTTTTTGACGTAGAATTACGTATATGTTTATGGCCAGCGTGAATCTTATCTGACTTACAACGACGTAGTTCTACGTAAATGATGTAGTTATGTCTTTTATGAAGCGCCCTATTTTGTATTCCAGACTGCCGAGCAGCTCGAGAATGAGGCTGAAATCATTGGACGCAGGAAAAAGCGAATGCATTCAGCTCCTTCAATCGAAAACGAAGAAGAACTGAGTGCACAGGATCTTATGGACTTCAGTTCAGTGTATCGATGCATGCATATCTACACAGTTTTGCGAGAAGGCGAGGCTTTCAAAGAGTATTACAGGCAACAGAGGCAACAACAAGCACGGCTAGTTTTGCAGCCACCAGTCAACATGGTAAAATTTTTTAACTGGTGCTAAAATGATAAAAAAATTGATTATGTAAACTAAAATGGGGGAATATTTGCCCAGATAACAAAATTCCGGCACGATAGCACCCTATGTGTCGGCACATGTATGGATTGACCGGCTCGACGCACCAGCTCATGAGTAGCTTAATGTATGGGCTATTGCTGGCTATAGGCCCGCACGCCATAAGGCACACGCGTGCGTGCAACGTGCGATCCCATAATGCGAGTAGATTGATTATTTATAATTACTAGAACCTCATACGCCTGCTCCGATCGCGAAAATACCGGAAATCCTTTATCCCCTTAAATATATCTAATATGAAAATCAAAATTACATGAAAATGCTATTTTGATAGATTCTTTATTGAAAAAATGATATAATTACTCATTCTGAAAAAAATTCATCAACATTTCTGAATATTAAATCATTATTGAATAACAAAAAATTTTGTCGCTAAAAAGTAATTGTAATTTGTTAAAAGTCTGTAATAAATATAACTAAAATTGTATACCGACGGCATTAGCTGCGCGGTGACTCTCAACTCCGGCGAGTCGCGAACGTTAAGCCATTTCGAGCGCGCCTAGCATTTGAATGGGTGACCGTTTATGATATACGCCTAGGTCGTGTATTCACTGTGTTTAACTAATGTCGAGCGAGAGGTCTGACGCCGAGGATAACTCTGTACACTCGATGATATCGAATATCTACATTAAAACTCGAGAGTCGGAAAACCGAATGTTCTTAAGTTTCGTGTTGTCTCATACGTACTTTATGAAAAATTTTGACCATCAAATTATATTTCAATTAAAGATAATTATTTAAATAAATTAGTATTCTCTAGCCATATTTTATGAATTTATAAATTAATTCGATTCGATCCAGAGCCCACTGTTTGATATTTTACGCCCAGAAAGGCCGTAACGTTACTTTTAGGAAAACAACCAGTGTTATCTACGAAACAGAAGGTTCTGAACTAAGTGAACGGTATTAAAGGCTTACTAATCATAAATGGTAATAATTGAATAATTTAAATCCCGAATGCTTCAAGGCATTCATTTGATTAGACAATGAACAAAGTAGAGAATGAATGGTGATGAGAATAATCTAAGGTGGGTCCAGTTGCGTTATACAAATCGATTAAAGTTATCCAATTGGGTCAACTACAGAATTGACCAGTGTTTACCTTTTAAATTCTCTAGATTTGGTAGATCACTGGCTCTAATGTTCCTTCGTTCCAAGCTGGAGAAATTCGAGACACGGCATGTTTACATTTTTTCAAAACAATGTGCAGTTTTTCTACTACCAAAAACTGTACCTAAAAAAAATTTATTATACTTTTTTGACCCATAGGGAATTTTTTTCAATTTCAAAAATTTGAGTTTTCAAATCCATTCACAGAACAGGAAACATCGGATCGAACTAAAATTTTAGAGCTTATTACTGTTGCGCAAGTGGAACTTTTATCTATTAGAATCCTCTATTCAAAGAAAGGGCTTTCCGGCCCAGTCTACTATATGGTACCGATCTTAAGGCAGGATTCTACTTTTGAACGCGCGAGAAAAATGCTACTTTTGTACATTTTTTGTTAAACGTCAAGAAAGATATTGAATTAGGGTTTGATATGCTTAATAAATATAGTCTTAAAATACATCAAAACAATTTTTTCAGTTTATTTTATGCGCTCTATATACATTTAAATGCCACTTTCTCGAAACCATGTTTTTTACCGCTTGTTAAAAAAATCTCCGAAACTACCGAATCGATTGGTCTGAAATTTTTACTACATATTCTATACATATAAATCAACCGGTGGTAGCAGTTTTTTTTTATTTACATGCAAAAAAAATGGCAGTTCGAAAAAAAAATCAAGAATGTTTTTTGTTTTTTTGCTTATTTTTCGCAAAAAAATAATAGTAAAAATAAAACTTTTCATATGAATCTTCTACCACCGATTGATGTATATGTATAGAATATGTAATAAAAATTTCAGACCAATCGATTCCGTAGTTTCGGAGATTTTGTTAACAAGCGGTAAAAAATGTGGTTTCAACAAATTGCCATTTAAATGTATATAGAGCGCATTAGATAAACTAAAAAAAAATTTTAATATATTTTAAGAGTATATTTATTAAGTATAACAAACCCTACATCAATATCTTTATTAATGTTTTTAAACAAAATTACAAATATAACATTTTTTTCGCGCGCTCGAAAGTAGAATCCTGCCTTAAGTTATTTTAATGTTAATTATATGATTCAACCTTTGTTCTCTTAAATAGATTGAAAGCTGTAAGAATTCTATAGAAAATCAATCAGGATGAAGGAATTTTGTCCATTTTTAAAGAACATGTTGTAAAAATATTGAAAATCTCAATGTTTTCTTAAAATTTAAATAAAATCTAATATAATAGAAATCTCATGATTACTCACATTATATATTTTACAACAAATGTTTTTTTTAGCAGAAAAAATATTTAAAATTTTCCAAAATTTTTGTTTTACCTTTAAACATGTTTCACCATGCAAGCAAAATTTTCCACAAAAATGGTGATCTTTTGATGCGCTTCTATAGAAATTTAAATTAAAAATCATACCAAGAACATTGAAAAATGCAATATTTTCCTAAAAAATGATAAAATGACTTCATCTTGGCTTATTTTATCGAGAATACCGATAGCTTTCAACCTGCTGACTCTTATGTCAAAAATGAAGAATTCATCATGGTGGAGCCAATATGGCTGCCAACACTGATTTTAAAAATATATTTTCCTAATACTTGGTTCGTATAGGTTTTTTGGGTCGCTGATGCTGACCCTAATCTCAAAAATTCATAATGGCTAAGCCAATATAGCGGCCAAAATTGAACTTTTTTTATATATTTGCACAGTACATGGTACAAATTAGTTTTTTAATACATGCTCTCTGCAATTCCCTACATTATTCTTTTATTTTTCTTCTATTCTTGTTTCCGTTGATCTGCAATCAAGTTTCACATTTGTGGTGAATTAATTTAGCAAGCTTAGTTAAGTTAAGTAGTTGTTGCATATAATATTTAAAAGTTTGTTTTTATAACATTTATGAACCTAATCCAGTGTATGCATGCTAGGGTGACGATTTATAACCTAAATATTTTGTTTTTAACTCAGAAAACCCCATGTAGCATGTAGGCTTGTCCTACACTGTGTAAAGATGAAAGATATCTACTTTTTAAAAATATACCAATTTTCTAACATCGCACGGGTAATATCATACATTAGAAAGCCGCTTCGCGCTGCGAATATCTCAGAAAGCAGACAGCAGAAAGACCCCTTTCTATCGAGCAGAGTGGGGACTTACAGCCAATCGCGGCATAGCACGCTCAACTGGCAGGGAGAGCCAATGCAACGGGAGATAGGTCCCGAAAGGTTCATCACTCAGGTCTCGACACTCGTTCTGACAAGGTCGCTCTCGGTTCACGCGCCAGAGAAGAGCGTTCTCGCTTAGATTTTAGTAGGTATTAGTGAACTGTGATGGGTGTAACTTGAATGTTCTAAGGGATTCTTTCTTACAATCATGGGATGGTGATCGTATAGTGAATTGGTGTGAAATTAGTGATTAAATATAAGCATGAAGGCTTATTTTAATCAAACCATTTTTTTTGTTAGAAAATTGAAATTTTTTTGTGTGAGAATAATAGTAGCCAGGCGTCTAGCAATTAAATTCAAAGCTTTCCTTGGGATTGATTTGCCCGTCCCGTGGCTCGCCCAGGATGCCTTTGTTAAACATTTCGCAGCTATCTAAATCCACAACGATTTTTTTTCTACAATGTTGGGTCGCCCGCATTGTGGCTCGTAATGTTTTGTGGATGAGGGTAATACTTGCTTTCTCATTTCCTTTTTTTTTACTTGTAGCTAGGTGTCTTAACAATTAAATTGTAAGTTTTCCTGGCGATTGGTTCGCCCGTTTCGTGGCTTGCCCAAGATTCATTTTTTAAAGTTTTCGAAGCTACTGAAATCCATAATATTATTTCTTTCAACAATTTTCGTTCGCCCGCATTGTGGCTCGTAAGAATTTGTGGATGAAAGTACCACAAATGTACTTTTTCAAACTTTCAAGTTAATTAAGATTTTGAATCTCAATTTTTCTCTTTAAAATAAAGCCAAGGTGCTCAACCATTAATTTTTTCTTTTACCTACAACGATTATCATGTCATTGAATTTTGTTAGAAAAATGTTTAGCTTTTTTAATCAAGCTGAAGGTTTGCAGCATCCATTTTTCTGGCAATGGCAATGATTGCCAGGCTGAGTCCTGTCCGAAAAATCAAAAGATTTTCTTCCTATAACAAGAAATTTCTCAAACTTTAATAATTTTATTTCAGAATCCTGCTGGGAGCCGGTGTCATTTTTAGATGGCAGTTGCTCCCAGTGGGACCCTGTGGTGGTTGTTTAACCTTATTATATATATAAATAAAAACCAAAGGTTAACAACCACCGCAGGGTCCTACTGGGAGTAACTGTCATCTAAAAAATGACATCGGCTCCCAGTAGGACCG
>JAABKJ010012452.1:0-10520 GCA_011634705.1 Andricus grossulariae
CACCATTACCTTTGTTTTATTTACGTTAATTTTAAGGCCCATGTTCTTCATGCTTATATTAAGTTTATTCAACATTCGATTAAAATAAAAAATATCACACTTTTGACAAAAAATTTGACCATTTTTGGATAATTCGCGTTTTTAATTGTTTTAATTCAAATAGGTTGAAATGATTTGAAATGAATTAAAATCTAGTGTACACCTTTCATGACATCTCTTGAAATTCCTTTGAACCAAATGAAATCCCCTAAAATCCCATGAAATCCTTTAAAAACTGGGGAAATCTCCTAATATTATTTGAGGTTCCGTGAAATCTTTTGAAATCCTTAAAATCGCTTGAAATCTTCAAAATTCCCTAAAAATCCTTTATGATCCTTTAAAATCCGTGGAAATCCATTCAAATCTCTAAAAATCTGTAAACATCCTTGAAATCCCATAAAATATTTCAGAATATTACGAGATCTTTTGAAATATTTTAAATCCCTTTAAAAGTAATTGAAATCTTTCAAATCCGTGTGAATCTTTCCAAATATCTTGAAATCGCTTAAAATCCTTTATCATATTCAGAAATTCTTTATTTAAAATTCGTTTAAATCTTTTTCAATCTTGCGTTTTTGAAATCTTTTAAAATTTATAATACATAATTAATATCTTTTCAAATTTCATTAAATCATTAAAATCCTTTCAAATCTTCGAAATCCAAATAAAATCTTCTGACATCCTTCAAAATCCACGAGAATACTTTGGTATCTCTTGAAATTCCGTAAAATCTCTTTGAAACTGATTAAAATCGTTGAAATCCCTTAAAATCTGGTGAAATCCCTCGAAAAAATCGGGATTCTCTCTGATATTGTATTAGGTATAATTTCTTCAAAATCTTTAAATCTTTTTAAATCATTTTAAATATGTGAAACCTCTCGTAATCCTTTAGAATTGTTTGAAATGCCCTATAAATTTGGCAATTCCTTGAAATCTTTTCAAATCACTCGAAATCTCATGAAATCCCTGAAAGGCTTTGGAAATCTCATTAAACTCCATATCAATTTTGTAATTAAGAAGAAAATACTTCTTAGTCCTTTAAAATACTTTAAAGTACCTGATATCTATTGAAATCCTTTCAAATCACTGGTAATCTTTTAAATCTGTTAAAGTCCCTTGAAATCATTTCAAATCTCGTTTATAGTGATAATAATTGATACATTGTTGATAAATTGGATAAAAGAGCTAAATCTTATGTTATAAGAGGGGTTTACAAAAATCTTACGAATCCGCAAAATATGGGTGAAGGGGATCTAAGATTAAAAAACTATCCTTAAGTAATTAATGGACGTTCCGTTAGACCGCATGTTTGCATTAATCTTGCTATGTGAAAATAAAGGAGTGTTTTTTCAAAAAGTTGAATTTTTGGCCCCCAAAAAAGACGACATAGTTTGCGAGTAATCCATTGCAAGTGTCACAATATACGTTGTGCCTCCGTAGCCGCATTATTTTTTTAGCAGCTTTTTCATAATTAGCATAGTTTTCAAGTTAATTATCTTAAATTTACAGAAATAATTGGCAAATATAAAAAAATGCCCCTTAATTTTGTTAGATTACTGGTATTCTGGGCTGGGGAGCATCTAAACTCTAAAGGTATATTCTAAAGGGGAGGGTAAGAACCTTATGTAATTTTTTTCCAAAATGTACGATAACGTTAAAAAATTAAATGAAAAATGTGGAATGTTGAGTTTCCATCTCCAAATTTCGAAGGTACAACTTTCCTTTGAAATTTCCCATATAATATCTAAGGGATGAATTAAAAAACAGCTTCTAAATTAAATAACTTTTTCAAACTTCATTTCAATCTGTATAATCATATAGTGTATAACTGCATAAGTGTATAATGTCCATGGAAGGAGAGTAAGTCATTGCCATTTTGAAAAAAAATTATTTTTTGCAATATGTTGCAAAAAAAACTGGTTTTGACATCCGATAGAAGTATAAACAGAAATTGAAATCGGTTACGTGGGCCCTTTTCAGATATAGACGTACAGTCGTACACATAGGCATAGTCATCGAGAAACAACAAAAGCATTAGGAATATATTAAATGAATTAATTTCATTTTAAATCTAGAAAGAACAATAATGCGTGTTCAAAAGTTATACATAAATGCATTTAAAAAGAGCAATCAATCAAAGTCTATTTCAATTTATATATGTATAAGGGATGATGCTGCAAAATTTTTGATAAACACTTACGCTTAAATTATTTAGGATCGCTCTAAGGTCTAAGGATTCAAGTTCAATAGAACTCCAAGCTTTATATGGAGATAGGTAAAAGTAAACCCTAATTTTAAAAACATGTCTGAAGATCAAGGCATCAAGGGTGGTTGCAGTCAAGTGAAGCAACTGAAGCACCAAGCTGTGAAGGGCACACTCTTCTTTCGACCCAGTGTCTGCCATCCTTTGTATACTACCGGGTCCCGAGTTTCGAACACATTTCGGACATGTGTTGCTAGATACGACCACCTCGTCCCTTCACTTCAGGATACCCAACACCAACACCAACAACCCTGAGGAGTGACGATTCCTCCCTCCAAGTCACTCCAAGTCCAAGACATGATATTCCAGTCTCCAGTGCATCTTGTATCTGAATCTTCCTAACTTCTCCTACACACATATATATTTATAGAAACGCGCTTCGGCTACACGACTCGCCTAATCATTAACAACCGGCGGCGAGCCTGCAGTGTCACTTTTTTAAACCACAAATTAAAAAAGAAATATAAAAGAATCCTCAAGGTCCGAAGAACTAGATTCGTACAAGATGTAAAAACCCCTAATTGCTATTACAGCCGACATTGGCAGATGTCTAAATCTTAGTCTCAGGGTCGTGAGATTGTCAACAAAAAAATAATTAACTTCGGATGCAGTGGTTCAGATGCTTACCTTCTGTTTGTTGGAATATCATCATAACAGCAGTTCGTGTTTTAGGCAACAATTCTCTATAGAATAATTCTAAAACTAAATTTTATTTCAAAAACTGACTCTAACCCTCAAATAGCACACTGGTGCGAATTTGCACTGGAAAAATTTTCATTTTTCTGGAATTTACGTAAGCACAGGTGCAGCGGCTTATCCCCACTATATTAAATATATATGTTAAATATGCGCACTATATACTAGATGTTTATTATATGTTAAATATATTAAATATTTAATATTAACATTGAAAAAAATCCAAGTCGCCCTAGTGTGCCGTTTACGTATGATGGGTTGAAGTGTGCCTTTTGAGGGTTAAATCTTCAAACTTTTGAAAATGTTACGGTCACTGACTGTTTCATATTTTCTGCAAATAAGCTTGCTCATCTCGTTGCTCATGTTCTCAAGTTTTGGAGGCCTGCTTTAAAAGTGAAGAAATTAAATTAATTAATTATGGATCATTTCAAAATGTTTAATTTTCAATGCCAACGCTTGCTTAACAAGATTTCTTCACGAAATTTTGGTCCTTTTTGTTGAAAACTATAGAAAATACCATTTCTTTTCATCTTTTAAGGAATGTAAGGTCCACCATTCAAAAAAGTTTGAAATTCTTCATTCTTCTATTCTGTAAACTCCATCAATAATGATAAGGTTCCAATGGTCATTATTTGACATCATGTTTTCTGTATTAATCATTATCATTTCAGTGAAGTGTGATCAACTAATTAGTGGTACAAGATTGCTGTACTGATTTAGAAACAGAAGTGTTAAATTTATCAAATGATGTTTAATGGGTAGCATGTGCATTTAGATTAAAATCTTGATTTCTACTTCCGACATCACCCAGTCGTAAATCTTGTTCGAACCGTGTAATTTATTCAAATATTAATTTACGCCTCTTTAATTTCTTGACGAACCATTGATTATTCACTTCCTATCTTATAATTAGTTCATTTAAAATTTATATACATATTTGTGTTCCACCATTAATCGTAATTTTAATTCGCTTCATTTATTAATGATTTTAACTTAATTGATGGTTTCGAAATAAAATCTTGCAAATTAAAACAATAGTCCAAGATTTTCTGGGTCATTTTAGTTTTATTATTAACTTCAGCCCTGATTTATGTTCAATAACATTAAATGTTTTTCAAAACTATATTGAGCCTAATATTTTTAGTGTGCAATGTGAACTGAAAATTCAGGTCTGGATATTCACTTATATTTTATGGCAACAATGTTGAGTGAAAGTCCTAACTTAACCGGAAGTAGCGGAAAACATTAGTTAGAAAGTGTCAGCAACACAAGCCGAAAAATCGACTTAAGGTCGAACCTAGTGTAAACTAAAACTGATTTTGACACCATCGACTATTGTTTCACTACGTGTTGTATGAGCTGCATCTGTTTTCACTATCCGGTCTGAAAAAAGTTCCCTCCTTCTTCCTTTTTAGGTTCAACGCTTGTCCCTCTAATTTTCTTCGTTTTCCCAAACAAGCAGTCAACGAGTAAAATAATATTTACAGCTTAGCATGAAAATGTTTATTTCTGACAAAATTACATCATAAACCAAATTGTTATTGTACTTAAATTGACATTTATTGCTTATTTTATCAGGTCTTAAATGATTTATTTCATAAGAATTCCATTATACTTATTATGTTTAAAAACATTTTTATATATAGAATCCAAAATTAAAGAATGTCACAGTTAAAATAATGCATTTTTTAAAATATACAATTACAATTTCAGACGAATTATAGTATCACCCGCAGCCAAGCGCATGTATCCAAACCATGGACTATAAACGATTCCTATGTCCATGATCCAAACAGACAATAGTACAACGTTTAATATTTTAAAACATGTGAAATATTATTTCTTGACATTAACCGTCTATTTAAAATTATTTTGTTTCCATTATTTCTAATTTAAACATTTTTTCCTTTTTTGAACACCTTTAAGCTAAATTGTTCTTTACATGTTGATGTTCAATCTTTCACGTTCGTTTAATTTGAATCCCTTAACATTTTTAATGGCTATTCTTTGAAGATAAAGCATCTTATTATTATTTTTTAATCTCAAATATTTAAAATAGAAATTATTCATTTTTTAACGTTTAATTTTGACTTTCATTTTTTAAAGTGAAATATTTATTTTTTTTTTCAAAAAGAGCTTATGCATAGCGTGAAAACCCCTATTATGTATTGGAAAAAAGTTTCTTTAAAATTAAAATTAACAGATAGTGGACAAAAATCCAAAGTAAAAAATGTTTGGTCCATTCGAAAAATGATAATTATTCAGCATTTTAAACGAGGTGCTCACTTAAGAAATAAATAATGTTTTTATAATACATTTTTACCCTCTAAATAATTTATATGTTTAACACAATAATCAACCTCTATTATTTTAATATAATTTTGTTTTAACTTTTGCAACTCTTTAAAGTTGTATGATATGCAAAAATGATAATTGAAAAAGAAAGGAGACAACATTTTGGTATGATAATGGGGTCATAGCAAAAAAAAAAAACATTTTTTGTCTTTCGATTTTAACTTAAAATATAGAAATAGATAACCATTTTAACTTTAAGAAAACTGATAATCAAAGCAGTCAAAGTGGAACTCTTTCGAATTTTGAACTTTTAAAATTAAAGCTTAAATTTTAATTTACACGTAGAGGATGGAAGCTTTCAACACTAACTTCAGTTGAACAATTTTAAATTAAATTCCGTTAAAATTCAACATTAAAAATGGTTAACTTTTATAAATTGACGAGTTTAAAGATTTTAGGTTAAATATATAAATCACGCTATCATCTTCAATGGTCTCAATTGAAGAATGAATCAGTAAATTTGTAAATATTTAAAATTTTATCATCTTAAGCAATTTTGAGTTAGAAATATTAGCAATTGAACGATTTAAAATGTTTTTTGAACTGAGCACTTTCCAAATTAGAAATTAAACTATTTTCACTGTAGGTCGTTTCAAATTAATAATTGTTCAACTGTTATTTCTACATCAAAAATTAACAGCTTAACTTAGAATTAAATTTTTTTTTTTTAATCGGACAATTAAAATTGTAACGAAAAAGAAAATAAGTAAAATAATATATAAACAAAAATATAAAAATTATTTTAAAAATCCTAAATAAAAATTCGTCCTGATGGATCCAAAATTCATCTTTCGGTAGAAAAGTGATCTTATTTCTTTGAAAGTTTATTATTTTGAAATGAAAAGTCTACTATTATTTTTTCGGTTCAGAATTTGTCTCTTTTAATTGAAAATGTAATTATTTTGTAGAAAATTCGCCCTTTCAGGTTGAAAATTTCACAATTTGGTTGAAATTTTTGTTCATTCTTGATTGAAAAATCTTTCTTAGTTAAAAATATGCCATTTTGTTTTGAGGATTCATCTTTATTGGTTGAATATACCATTTTCGGGTAAATATCGATACTTTTTAGTGTGTCGTGGCAAAAGCATGTAAGGCCATCGGGACAAATTTTTCAGGAGAGAGAAAAAACATTTTCAAAAATCGAGTTCGCAAAAAAGAAAAGAAAATGAGAAAGTACATTCGAGATTTCATAGAGCTCTAGAGATCTCAATAAACAAAATTTTGAAAAAGTTAATATATTTCGTGATACAGATTGTCAAAAATCGACTACTGTCAAAACCGTGTAAGTCCATGGAATTTTTCTTTTAGGGTTTCTTAGCTCCGAGCAGAAACCTTTATAGTTTCGGTCGGGTGTTCGTCCGTCTGTCCATCCGACCGTCCGTCGTACTTTTTTCCAAGGAGGGGAAGTGAGGGGAGGAAAATGTTGGTTGAGTAGGGGAAGGACGGTATGGAAGAAGGACGTTTGAACGACTTCATTATTTTAGGTGAAAAAATTCCAAAACATATTCAAATTTTTTTTTTTCAAATATTGACAAAAAAAAAAATTTCAAACTTTTTTTTCTAAAGTTTTTTTTTTCGAACAAATTTTTGTTTCGAAAAGGGAATTAATTTTGTTCTTCAAATTTCACTTGCGATATGAAAAATAAACACCGAAAACACGTGAACGATGGCTGAATACATTGAAGACGAATGCAAATGAATATCGCGATAGGTGCACGCATGGCACATACATGGTTATGGAAAGTCAGGTAGAATTTTAGAGAATTTTTAAGCCAATAAAAGGTGTTTTCAAAAAAATGACACTTGCATGGTTATGCCGTGACACCCTTTAATTGGTATTTTTTGGTAAAAAATTAATCTTCTTGGTTGAAAAATCATATTTCTTGGTTGAAAAATCAACTATTTAGGTAGGAAAATTAATCTATTTTGGTAGAAAATCCAACTATTTGGTTGAATATTAACTTTTTTGTTGAAAATCTATATTTTCGGCTTGAAATTTCAACTGTTTTGTATAAAGTTCGTCATTTTGACTTAAAATTTCAACAGTTTGGTAGCAAATTCAACGGTTTGGTTGAAAATGAACTTTTTTCTTGAAATTTCATATTTTTGGGTTGAAAATTCATCTGTTTCGTAGAATTTTTTTTTTGCTAAAAAATTCAACAATTTAGTAGAAAATGAACTTTATGGTTGAAAATTCGTTTTTGTTGTTCGTTGAAAAGTAATTTTTTAAACAAAATATTTAATTAATCGATTTATTGGTAGAGAATTGATCCTTCTTAGTCGAAAATGTCACTACATATTTGGTTAAAAAATCATGTATTTTGTTGAAAATTCGTCTGTTTTGGTCAAATATTAATGTTGGTTTCAAAACTCATCTTTTTAAGATGAAAAGTCAAATATCTGTAAAAGAAAATATTGAGAACATACACCTAAAAAAGTCAAATTGTGTAACCAAATTGCGTATACAGGCTTAAAAAGAAGTATTTGTCGAAAAATCAGTTTTAAATAAACATGTTGAAAATTAACTTTTTTGTTGAAAATTCATATTTTTGTGTTGAAATTTCAACTTCTTTGTAGAAAATTGATCTTTTTGCCCATAAATTTGAATAATTTGATACAAAATTCAACTGTTTGGTCAAAAATTAACTTTTTTCTTAAAAATTCATATGTTCGAGTTGAACATTCATCTGCTTTAAAGAAAATTATTTTTTTTTACTTGAAAATTCAACTGTTCGGTTGGAAATAAATTTGTATGTTGAAAATTTATACTTTCGAGTTTAAAACTCAACTGTTTTGCAGAAAATTAAAACTAAAGTCGGGGACAAATGTTGAGGCCCCTTACTTCTTTTGATTGCAACTCGCACAAAAACAATCTCGGAATTGTCTGATAAAAAGCATCTGAAAGCTTAAGGTCTTCCGAATTCAACGATATTTTCACTTTTATCTTAACAATTTTTTCAAAGGTTAGAGGGCAAAACATCGCAAAGAACAGGGTTTTTCGGCCTCCTTTTTCAAGCGTCCACTTTTACCTGTTCCTAGAAAGACGGCGACGTTACGAGAAATCTAAAAAAATTCACAGATATTCATTGAACATTCTTTAATGCAATGCATTTTTCAAAATTCTGAAACATTCAATAATTTACTTTTTACGGTGATTTATTCACAAAAACTTTATCTTGAGAACGAATGAAGATAGGAAGCCGTGTAATGGCTCCAAATGTGCAGTTTTGTAATGCAAGTGCAGTGCAATAATTAAATTTATGATAAAATAATTCTTACGCTAGAAATATTATTTTGAATATTTCTGACTTTAATCAGTGTTGGCGCGTGATCCCTCACAGCAGGACAAGTGGTAGAAAAAAAGTACCCTTTCAATAACAATAGCAACTCCAGAAGCAAGCCGACTCCATTACTATTGTCATCGAAAGGGCACTTTTTCTGCCACTTGTCCCGCTGTGCTGGTCACACGCCCACACTAATTGAAGACAAAAATATTCAAAATGATATTTCTTGCGTAAGAATGATTTTACCATAAATTTAATTATTGCACTGCACTTGCAATAAAAAACTGCACATTTAGAGCCATTACACGGCTCCCAATCTTCATTCGTTCTGAAGATAAATTTTTTGTAAATAAATCACCATAAAAAGTAAATTATTGAATATTTCAGAATTTTGAAAAATGTATTGCATTAAAAAATGTTGAAAGAATATCTGTGAACTTTTTCAGATTTTTCCTAACATCTCCGTCTTTCTGAGAACAGGTAAAAGTGGACGCTTGCAAAAGGAGGCCGAAAGACCCTATTTTTTGTGATGTTTTGCCCTCTTGTTATTGACAAAAAATTTTTAAGATAAAAGTGACAATATCGTTGAATTCGGAAGACCTTAAGCTTTCAGATGCCTAGACATTTGGCACAACTTTAGCAGTTTTGCTGAAGATATGCCTTTTTATAGGTAAAAAATTTCTATTTTGTTGAAAATTCAACTGTCTTTTGAAAAATTCGTTTTTTTGGTTGAATGTTTTCTAAAAAATTAAATTTTTAGCTTGAAAACTCAACATTTTTGTTGAAAATTCGTCTTTCTGGGTTGAAAGTTCAACAAATCAGCCTCTAATTTCGTACTTTCATTTTTTGAAGCCAAAAGTGCATAAAAATGAAATATGCCGTAACCAGATTTTGTTGACATTTTCATCAGACATGTCATCGATTAAAACGCACTATGCTTCAACATTGCGCTTCGAGATTCGACGAAAATTATGTTCTGAACGCCCCTCTAATGAGGAAAGCACTTTTTAATAAGTTTCCTGCAGCTGATGCGGGTACAGAGTAAAGTCATAGATGATGCAGCGGAAGTAACTATAACAAAACCGTTGCTGTCACTAATCGAATGCACCTCAGTCCATTTTCATGGTACCCCATTCACGCTCGCACAAGGAACGAATTAGCCCTGATATAAATAGTCTTACTTGCACTGTATTCGAATCAGTGACTGCTGCAGATGCGAATCTGACAGAAGCACCGTGACACGCATAGCGCGTGCCTGTGATTATGACAATGTACATACAGACCACAAGCATCGTTAAATTTTGGACGCTTAGCTGACAATAGCATCCCGATTTTTCACTGCAATTTCACTCTAGTAAGGTCTATAAGCGGTTAAGCGACTGACATTAAAACAGCATCCGGTAGCAACCTTGCAACATTTTTAGTTCTTTATTATAATAATTAGAATGTTCAATATCTATTAGTTATTTGCTACACTACTTAATTTAAATAATAATTTTAAATTAAAGTTTTGTTTTATGAGACCGGGAGAAACCGAGAAATGACAGTGAATTTATTTTTTGACCAGGAATTTTACAAATTTTTAGAAAAAAATCTGTTGAACTTTGATTTCAACCGCTTTTTAAAATAATTAGTTAAATTGTTATCTTTTTCAATTATGATATTCAATTTAGAATGCATAATTCGAAAATCGTTCACTTTAAAAATTTTAATTTTTAAGCGTACATTTTAATTTAAAGAATTTTAAAATGCAGTTTTAAAGACTTAAATACTTAAAATTACCCGTGTAGAAATAGTAACAGGGATCCGACCGGATAGCCCCAGTTTAAACCGGGCGCTGGCCGGGGATTCTGGCCGGGATCCGGCTAAAAACGTCACGGTAA
>JAABKJ010012454.1:0-10519 GCA_011634705.1 Andricus grossulariae
GTTACCGACCGGAAATTTACCGAGCATCAGGTCGATCAAAAAATTTACATTATTCTCGAGGTATTATCCATGCAACTCCCTTTGGAAGGTTTACCAGCAGGGGATTATACTGATCACCAGGTCGACCTAAAGGTCAACTCGGTATCCAGGTATTTGTTGTGCGCCTTCTTCAAGATTTTTTCTTATTTGTTTATAACTATAAAGTTAAAGAGGAGCTGAAAATTTCAAAACAAACAGCAGCTTTCTAGCATTGCTTAAAGAAAACAAAGTTCTAAATGAATGTTAGTTTTTTAAAATAATTCCCTTTGTTGATATGGATCCATTATTACCATCCTGAGTGAAAAGTAGACAAAAAGTATTTTTTAGATGGAACAAGGCAATTTTCTATCATTCTTCTGAGAGTATATTGTTTTGCATAATAATAAATTATTCTATAAATAGAATTTTTCAACTTGAAATAATTGCCACCTGAATTAGTAAAGAAATAGACAAATGGGTTTGAATTTCTGAATGAACCGCAACTTTTTAGCATCATTCAACGAGTATACACTGGAAACCCAATAATAACTTAATTTCGTAGGAATGTAAATTTTTTATATGATGTAGAATTTACTTTTTTTATCAATAAAGCCTCACAAATAAACAAGAAATGTTCAGCGTGTTTTATCAAATGACAGCAAAATATGCGTACAAGTATTCGAACTTCCCAAATTGTGGCTACGGAAATGCACAAATTCGCTGCGCTCACTTTGCCTTTCGCAACTCCTTGGACCCCCTCACCAACGAATTAAGCAGACTGAAGTTTAAGAAATATCTT
Source organism: Andricus grossulariae (assembly GCA_011634705.1). Lineage (NCBI taxonomy): Eukaryota > Metazoa > Arthropoda > Insecta > Hymenoptera > Cynipidae > Andricus > Andricus grossulariae. The sequence continues at coordinate 818 of JAABKJ010012454.1, forward strand.
ATATCGAGGGACCTTATGTCGAGATTCGAGCGTATTATTAAAGATAATAGTCACTGGGAGATTGTATCTACAAAAATCATTGACAATAACAATAAATTATTCGAAGAATTATGTATGTTAACCTTAATTAATATCTCACACTTGAATCATTACCGAACAAAATTGATTAAGAAACACATGAACAATAGAGCGGATCGTATCAGAGAATGTATTACTAATGATAATGATAGACGAGCTCAATTTGACAAAGACAAAGATTGCAATATATTGAATACGACAAATTAGACTTATTCAGCTTATTTCCGATACCAATTAGTACCCGCGATTCAAATAGAGAAGATACATTCCATATCAATCCATCGCCTCTACGGCTAGTAAAAAACGATGTCTATACGTCCCTGTCAATCAGAGAACAAATTGCATCAACAACATTCAATGATGGCATCTTTGCTATATTGAAGACTAGAGGTGTTCTCAGTAGCATATATAGTAAGCATAAAAATAGGATTAAACGAAGTTTAGCAATGTCCAGTAGGATCTGCTGCAAAATAGAACTAAATTTTAGGACAGTGGTTGTAAACCAGGATTTTCCACAGCTAAACCATTCATTGAAATTCAAAAAATGTGAAGCTACTATTTATTGTGAAAGTGATATCTGACATAGTAAAGAAGTCTATTGTTATCAGAAATAAGATACCGTTTTTTCCTATCTGAGAATTGTTTTGTCTTCTGTTTACTCACCATCAAATAACATTTATTCGTGCTCTTAGTATGATAGGATTTTTTTTATATTGAAAATCTAAAATTAGCCGGGTGGGGAAGGGAGTGGATTTTTTTTAACATTATCTTTAAAAGTTGAACTTTTAGTGAATTCTCATTTAGTGAAACTGCTTCTTATATGAAAAAGTGTTGTTCGGATCAAAAAAATATATTTTCAGTAACAAATTGTTATAATCAATATTCCTATTCATGCTAAAACTAAATCTGAAATAAAAAAATAACCACGGGCCAACAATGTTATAGATTATTCTGTCACCGATACCTTGCCTGAATAAGTGATAGTCATTTTTCCACCTTTGTAGAAATGAATCTTACTGTGTGGGATTTCAAGGCGACGTTCGAGGAAATGTTATAACAATAGTTATTTGATAAACCCCCTCAAAAAGTCGTAAGGGCATAAACTTCTAGTATTTTTCAAAAATGTTCAAATTTCCATTTACAAGAATGACAAATATTCAAGGAGTTCCTTTAGGTGAATTCGGATAGGTTTCAGGTAAGAAGTATTTTTAGGGTGATGTTAGAATATCAATCTTTGGTCAGAAAACTCTCTCGAAAAGTCAGGGGGAGTATAAAAATTATCACCCCTATGTCTGTTGTAATAATTCTTCCATTTTGAATATTGCGCAAAGAGTCAATTTTTTTCGGCTGCTTCAGAGATGCGATATTCAAGGAATTGAAAATACTAATCGTAAGACTTGACGATCTGCAAAGACTTTCTGCCTCAAATATTGATTTTAGCTTCTAGAAGAAAAATAATTTCCCCCGATAATCATTCGTTGCGATAGCATTTTGCATGAATTTCTCCAGGTTAGTGTTCTAGGCTGAATTATGCCCTGCGTGAGCTTTAATTTTAATGAACTTAGCAAGCCACTTTTTCTCCTTGAAACTGGTTCGTCAAGAACAAATACAATTTCTAAATATAAAATATGATCTCAGAAAGACAAGCTTGAGGCACACAGATCCATTAGATAACAATTTCTTTGTCAAATCAAGCAACAGAATACACATTGCTCACACTGATAATTATAGTGTTTCCTCTAATTTGGAAACATGCGGATCGTTTATACGTTGATCACATATTTGTCGGTTAATTATATTGGTGAGTATAAGAATATAATATAAAGTTTTGAAAACATTTCGAAGCTTTTCGCAATAGCCGATTTCTCCAATTTCATTCGCATTTTATACAATTATTATTTTTATCAAAACTCTATGTGCATTTATTCAAAATTAGTACAAATTTAATCTGAATATTCTGAATATATGTTCACTCCAGACAACTGCGCACTACTGAATTTCGTCGTACACTCAAGAGTATCCCATCTGTGTGCGTGCAATAATGTTATGGTCCGAAATATGTACGTCAAAATTTAGTAATGCACAGACGCTACCCACCCGAATGTGCACTAGGAAATTTTTTACATGCACATATGGTACAACCCCATATATGCATCATGGAATTTAGACGTGCACAGATGGTACGCCCCCCCTCCCCAACTATGCATGTTTGCAGATATTGCACACTGTATAAAGCACAAATTATGTTTTTGCCAAAAAAATTCCTATACATCTTCTTGCAGAATTAAGTTCACAATCTGGTTCGGATTGGCCTGACACTTCCCGCCCGCATCATGGTCGACCATCTTCTCCTTCTTCCCTTGGCAAATCCCAGTCTCGTGTCGAGTCCAAGCCCGAGCCTCCGATACGTGACAGGTCCAGATCTCCTCATCTCGATTCTCCTCCTGCCAGGTCTCCTCCTACCACGTCTCCTCATGCCAGTACTCCACCGGCTAGTACTCCACCTGCCAGTTCTCCTCCTTATCAGATACTTGGATATGGACTTGGGCAACTTGGACTTATTCGGCTTCTTCCCTATATCAATCAGTATCGGCGATTCGAATTTCGAAGATACACTTTTCATGTCAATTCACAGTTTCTACGGCTAGTCAAAAACAATACTTTTGAAAGTACACCAACCACAGAACAAATTGTATTGACGACATCTAATGGTGATATTTTTGCAATATTGGATACTGATGCTGTTCTGAGTGGAATATATTGGAGACGTAGAAGTAGGCCTCGTGTCAAAATAAACATAGGCAGCGGCATGCCTACGGCCATGAACAGCGAAGAAGTTAAGGAATGTCCAATAGGTTACCACCGACCCATAGATCTGAATTTTAGAATAGTAGTTGTAAACCAAGATTCTCTACAGCTAAACCAATAATTTAATTGCAGAAAGTGTACACCTCTCAGTCATTGTGAAAATGTCGTCTGCGCAGAAACAAATACTGAATCCCAGCAAATACGTTTCTTCAATTTTTTTTCTTCGTACCGAAGATTTAATAAATTGAGTTCAATAAAAATTGTTAATAGGGAGAAAAAGTAATGTTTTGATTTAAGGAAATAATTTCTTTGTGCATATTGCTTCAATATAAAAAAAATATTTCTTTGTAATACATGTGAAAATCATTAAGTCAAAGGAATGATTTCATGATAGCTCAGAGTCTAGTTTCTCGATTTTTTTTTTGTATCCTAAGGAATATTTTAGCATTTCAATTAAATAGATTGTTTGAAGTGATGGAGATGTAATTAAATTGAATAACTTATCCATATGTGCATTATGTAATTCAGGTTTCTTCTAGTAAAGGAAATATTTGTTCCAGAAACATAATTTTTGTCATTAAAAAGGTATTTTATCATTAAAAATTTTGACTTTTCTTAATTATACAATAATTCAAGTGCAAGCAACCTTTGATTAAATGAAATATTGAGGCAACTCGTTGGAAGAAACGTTTATTTAGTTTATGAAAAAAAATCGATCATTCTAAATAAATACTGCTTTCGATAGTAATTTATGTCTTGCAACTTTTAGCTGTTCAGAAGAAGTGCCCCTAGGTGCCCCATGGGAAAAGATGTGATAAACTAGGTGTGGCACCTGATACTGGTATTCTTCTTTCATTTGCAGCATTATCTGTTAAAATTAAGGGACGCTCCTTTGAACCAAGGAAATATGCTTTCTAATTAAAATAAACTTTTACCTCAATCAATGGACTCTAATTTATTCGAAGGAAATATTTTCCTGAATTGAAATCGTATTTGACTATATGAACTACTCAATTATCAAATTCAAATCTCTTATTCAATTCAACCAATAGCAACGTTCTCTTGCTCAGTAAATATTTCATTGACTGCATTTTTTTGCAACAATAATCTCATTCGAATTTCTCTATTAACTAGCTGTTTTTCGTCTCCTTATGCTATATAATACTGAGTTCACATTCCCTTCTCGATAATCTCCGTATAATTCTCGCTGAGCGCATGGAATTGTTGATTTAACAACATATTTCAAATTTTTTTTTTAATATTCTTTTATTTTTCCAACTAACCCCTGCTTCAATTGTCTGTCTGGTTTGAAAGTCTAAAGAATACTTACAGCCACTACAATGGACTGCTCTTTCCGTTTTCATTATTCATTCCAGACCTCTGTCAGCCTAATTCTAAATTAAATTTTTGCGAATCTAACATTCTTGAATATTCGCTGGTATCATATTTTTATATCGTTTTCACTCTATCCTTTTGTACGAAAAGGCCTTGAGTGAGCTTAACTCTACAATTAAAATTTCATGTGAGTTCTCGAACCTTAATCTACTGTTTCTCTATTTTTTCCTAATTTTTTTCCTTCATACTTGGCGCTCATTCATAATACGATACCAATAGCTATTTAGCTACTGTTTCTGATGTTTTTAGCACAAGTTGAATATTTTTCTTCAGACATTTATTTCATCTATGAATTATTGACTTTGCCTCATGCTTCATAATTCCTATGCCTCAGATTGGTTACTGATTTTTCCATAACTTTTATTTAAGTTAGGCTTAACTTCAGTTTATAACCATGATTCTAGTTGATTGTGTCAGTCCATATTCGAGAAATTCTCATAATTTTAAATATTAAGGGAATACTTATATATAACTTATATTGCTTTAAAAGGATCCAGAGAATTCAGGAAATTCGATATTATTTTCAATTCTTGCGCACATTCACTGCAGCCGCCCAGCTGCAAAACCTTTATTTATCCTGTTTCAGCTTCCTCGCTCGAATTTTTCAGCTCTAGTTTATAATTATGATTTCATTAGATTGTGTCAGACAATCTCAAGAAATCTTATTTTTACTATCTGTTATGTTTTTGTATTTCTTGCTAAGTGCACAGTGACTTTAATATACTGTGTCGTCAAGGCTTCAGCCGGTAAAAAAGTTCTCAGCACGAAATAAACATACTAAAATTACATTAAGATGGCGTTCAAGCCCAGTGATTCTTAGATCTCGTGCAGAACCTAGCTTTATATATGCTTGGTTTTGCTTGTACTAAACCTGCCATATTTTAAGTTTTCTTCTAGATTTGAGAAAAATTAACTGTACTCAAGGGTAAATTATTCATTTTCTAGCTTTCGCAAGTAAATGAAAGTTTTGGTATCCCGCCCCTTGATAAACAAGTAGCTGTTATATCTAATCTCTGTTTATTGCTCTTTGTGTTTTGGTCCTTATCCACTAGAGAACTAGCCTTTTTTGTGAAACATTTGGTAGCTAGTAAAACTTTAGGTTATCAAGTTTGCCGATTGGAAGGCTTGTAGTATGGTTGGGAAAAGAAAACAAGTGGAGTCAATGCATTTTCGAAACGACCTAGATGTTCTCTGTATATTCGAAACATGGCTCACTCGGGAGCTGACTTTTGAAATTGAGGCTTACATAACCTTTTGTTGTTATCGAGCGGTTGACAGGGGAGGGAGATCGTTCATCCTTGTTAAGAATGTCTATTGAGTAGACTTTATTGACCTGATCAGACCGTGGTGGGTGATTTGGAGGCAGTGGGCACAACAATATCCACGTCATTCGGAAAAATTGCCTTCCTTTCCATCTACATTTCCCCGGATGCTAGAATCACACATGATTCCTGGAAGGGGCTAATCAAGTGTGCATCTGATCAGGGATCTTCAGTTATGTGTGGGGATTTTAACGCCCACTTCCCTATGTAAGGTTCATCCAACTCAAACCTTCTGGGCAATCAACTAAGACCTGACGTGTTTGACAATGGCTTGATTCCTCCTAACGACTCTATTGCCACCTTCATATCGGCTTCAGTTCAGTAGGCCAATAAACTTGATCTTTGCTTCTCTACGGCAGGTCTTGCTCTAATCTCCACGGTACGAGGCGGCGATGATAATTGCCACTCAGATCACGCTCCGGTCTTTAGGAGGTTGGATGCCTTCCCATCTCTCTGTCGCTCCTCTTCCATCAGATTCAGTATAAAGTCGTTGGACTGTGAGCTGTTTGATGGAAAAATGGAGGAGTCATTCCGGACTTTACATCTGAGCTGGAATGTAGAGTCATACCTAAAAATATCTATGATAGATTCATATAGGTGGGTTTTGACTTCGTGCCGCTGCTTAAGCCTGCAGAGAAGTCAATTACCACCGGGTTATTGCGAACATCTGTTGAGACGCCTTTCTCTCCCCCTTACTCACAGTCTATGAAGGCTTAGTTAGAGTGTGCTTGGAGTGGTGAGCACCCTTTTTTCAGGGCTAGCGCGATGGACCCAAGAATGCTGGACATTGTTCATCATGCATCTTTCAGGGTGGCCTTGGGGCGTGTGAGCTCGATGCCCATCACGTTGATCCTCTCCGAGGCTTCCGAGACCCCTCTGTCATTCCGTAGGTCTATGTTGGTGAATAGGTTCATCCTACGTAACTTCAGCTGGAATAACGGCTACCTATCACGGAAGTTGGAGGGTTTGGCGGCTGTGTCTTGGTTGAGGATCTTCAAGGTTATCCCGGGTAAATGTGGTTTAATATCGACGTATGAAGTCATAGGCGCCTTCACGGGGACCATGGATTGTTCTTCACTTTGGAGTCGCTTCGACGGTCCTTGGAGCAATTTGCTGGCTGAGATCTAGATTGAGCAGGAATTTGGTGAGACCTTCAAGAATTGTGACGATTTTGCACTTCATATTTCGATGAATATCTCATTGTGCTTGCTTGCTTGCATCTCTACGTTTTATGTGTAATTGATTTCTTTCGTAATGACTTGTAAATTTATATCTTGATGAAGACCTCTTTCTGCAAAGGAAGCTTTGGTTCTTGATTTAATATTGAAGAAGAATCCAATTTCTCTTCTGTTAGACGAGAGGGATTTTCTGAATCAATTTAAATTATTTCAAAATACGCAATCATCTCTCCCTTGAATGAATCTACAACAGTTCGATTTTCTCGTTATCAAATTCAAATGCTAAATGTGTTGTATTAAAAATTTCATTCTAAAATGTTTGGGGCTATTTCTAATGTGCTACCAGTATTGGGACCAATCTATATTGCTGCCTACAATCTTCTGATCAGGATAGAATAAATGCGAATTAAACGAGTTTCTCTGGCAAAATCAATATCATTGTGATACGTTTGAGTTGCAACGCTACTATCACTAGATATCAATGAAATATTAAATGAAATATTAAAATGTTGCAACCACAAACTCTTAACAATTGCATAAAAAAGAAAGTTCTTCGTGCAGTTTATTCATGACAATCACATTTTTCATAAAATGTCAACATAATGTACCGCAATATCACTGGAAGGGCAGTTGAAACAAATTTCTAAAAGAAGTACCTCAAATTAGAAAGAATGCGCAAACAGCGAATTCGTTTATGCCACTTGTTTCTAACTAGCTGAAGTACATATATTGTTTGAAGAGTGCCTCCGGCACTCACTTTTGATACTTATTTTTTGGTAGATAAAGTTGGGTGTGCACACAAGGATTAATGCTTAGTATGTTGTCATTGAAATATACAAGTTGATTGTGAAAATTATTTCCGTTTGATAAATGGCAGAGACTTGAATGGGATTTCCAGGTTGAACACAAAAGTCAAATTAACGTCAAGGTATTATTCATGGAACTTTTCCGGAAACGTTTACCATTAGGAGATTATACCAATCACCAGGTCGACCTGAAAGGTCAACTCGGTATCCAGGTATTTTTCATGAACCTTCTCCAAAATACGGTTAGTGAAAAACGTTGTTTATGCGTCTGGAGGTGTTATCAGTAGAATATACAATAAGCATAAGAATAGGCTCTAACGAAGTTGAGGAATGTCAAGTGGGATCTGCTGCAAAATAGACCTGAAGATCAGGATAGTAGTTGTGAAGCAGGATTTTCTACAGATAAACTAATTATTGAAATTCGGAAAATTTAAGGCTTCTATTCATTGTAAAAGTGATATTTGACACTGGATACAAGTCTATCGTTATCAGAAATAGAATACTGTTTTTATCATCCGAGAATTTTTTTATCTTCAATTTACTCACCGTTGAGTAATATTTATTCGCGTTCTTGGTCCAGATCTAAAAAATCGGATTTGCTCTGAATTCTAATTATTCAACTATTTCAGAAGGAGTTTTTTAGATTTAGCGATGAAAAGAGTTGAACGCCAGATTTCAAAAATTATATCTATGATGCAAAATTTTCTAAACTTTCAAACGGCTGTTCTTTGAACAGAACTTCGCTTTTGAAATAAAGCATACATTTTAAAACGGTCAATAGAATTGTATCATAACCAAAGTGGCAATTACAACTGTTGCTTCTTGTCAGCAGAAAGTTGAATAGCAACTAAGTATGAAAGGTTTTTTTTTTTGGTATTGAAAATCTAAAATTATCTGGGTGGTGGAGGAACTGGTTTTTTTAAACAATATTATTTTAAAAAGTCAAACTCTTAGTAGATTCTCATTGAGTGAAACTGCCTCTTTAAGAAACACTGTTGTTCGGATCAAAAAAATATATTTTTAGTAACAAATTGTCACACTTAATATTTTTTTTAATGCTAAAACTTGTCTGAAAGATCTGAAGAAAGGGCCAACAGGAATATCGATTATTTTATCACCTTTTTTGTATCTGCAATAGTTTTGCGTGAGAAATATTGTTCAAACAATTAGCATAAGCAATATCAAACAATTAAAAATATAAATATAGTAATAAATATGAATGCGGGCTTTCATGGGGATGTTTAAGGGGATGTTAAAACAAAAACAGTCATCTGATAGGCCCGCTCAAAAAGTCGTAGGAGTATAAACTTCTGATTCATTTTGAAAATTGTTCAATTTCCCATTCATAAGATTGACAAATATTCACGAAATTTCTTCAAGTGAATTCGGACAGGTTTCAATTCATACAAATGTATAATAGGAAAATAATTGTCCCCGATAATCATTTGTTGCGCTAGCATTTCGAGTTGATTTTTTAAGGTGAGTATTCTAGGTTACAATCCGCCCTGCATGAGCTTTAAGTTCACTGAACTCAGTGAGCCATTTTTTCTCCTTGAAACAAGCTCATCAAATACAAATTCATTCGCTTAATATCAAACCTTATCTCAGAAAGCCAAGCCTAAAGCCTACAGGTCCACGAGATAACGATTTCTTAGTCAAATCAAGTAACAGAATACACATTGGTCACACTGATAATTATAGTATTTCCTCTCATTTGAAAAGATGCGAATCGTTTTTACGTTGAACTTATACTTATTGGTTGATTATATTGGTAAGTAAAAGAATATAATTTATAGTTTTGAAAACATTTTCAAGCTTTTCGTAATAACCAACTTGTCCAATTAAATCCGCGTTTTATCCCAATTACTATTTCTATCAAAATTCTATATGTGTTCATTTAAAATAAGTAGAAATTTGATCTGAATTCGTTCCAGACAACTATGTGCTATTGAATTGCCACGTACACAGTTAAGAGTATTCCACCTGTGTGCGGGCAATTATGGTACGGTCTAAAATATGCACGTCAAAATTTAGACATGTACAGATGCTACCCCCCCCCCCCCAACTGTTTACTAGGAAATTTATACATGCACAGATGGTACACAGGAAAAACTA
>JAABKJ010012455.1:0-10519 GCA_011634705.1 Andricus grossulariae
GGTTTACCCAAGAAAGACATAAGGACAGTGGTTCAGATGCTTACAGGGCACAACCACCTGAACTATCACATGCACAAGATGGGGTGCAACTTCAAGACAGAGTGCAGTGAATGCGGCAGGGCGGCATTAGCTAGGCCCAAGTAACAAACCCTTGGGGTCCATTTCATGGAATCTAAGGAAATTATAACGCGATCTCTGCTTGAAGTACTGGGCTTCACCAACAGTTCTGGGGTCAACTACTGAGAGCGAATAGGTAAGGGTGTGGTACAATAGGCTTTATAGCTTGAGCACTATCGGGGCTCCCCGTCCGCATATATACCAAACTAAATAAACTAAAACTAAAATTAAAACTACTTATTATTTTAATCTAGAATAGTTGTACCTTCAAATTGAAGTTGGCCGACCGTGCGATTGTGTTGCGGAACACTAAGGGAGTTTCCTCAATTTCTTCTGGGGTCAATTCTCTAACCGCGCCATTGTCCACGTTTATTTTCACCCGCTTTTCTCGGAAAGTAAGAGGTGTGTATATTCCACGAAGAATCCCTCTTTGTTTTGCTTTTTCGTATATTGCAAATACGTCACCATTGGACGTTAATAATACAATTTGTTCTACGGTTGGCATAGACTTATGGACATTGTTTATGCGGTTCGGATTTATGTGGGAAATAAGTCGAATCGGTTTAAGTTCTTCAAGCTTAACATCAAAAAGATAAGAAGGATGCCTTGCAGTAGGAGACCTGGACCTGGCACGAAGAAGAGGCTCCTCAGGAGAATAAAGCCTGGCAAGAGAAAGATTCTTTTCTGGAAAATGAGGTCTGCCAAGAGGAAGAGTCCTTTCTGCAGAACGTGCGTCGGAAGAAAAAGAAGAATTTTCGCTTCGCGGAATACCAGGAATAGGGTCGCCATCAGGCAGACATTATCATTGTGAACTTAACTCTGCAACAAAAAATAGAGGATTTATACATATTTTTTGATGTACAAAATCGTGAGTTGGTTAAAAATTGCATTGTTAAGAATTTTATTGTTAAAAATTCAACTGTTGAAGATTCTATTATGTTTAATTTACAACTGTTCAAAATTCAGGAAAATTGAAGAAAATTGAAAACTCAACTTTTGAAAATTCAATTGACAATTTTCTGCTATTTTCGATATTTGAAAATTTAGTTTTTTCCAATTTTAAACAGTCCAATTAGGCATTTTCACTTCATCATCAGCTAACTTCACTTCGTTGAATGCTGAGGGGAAAACAATGGATCAAATTCATGGGATTTGACCCATTTTTGCCCTATTTTGTTAATATCTTCGTGAAAACTAGTTTTTTCTATATAAGTGTATTCGGAAATCAGTTTTTATTTTTTAATTGGTATTCAATGACATAATGAAATGTCAATAATTATTATTCATTACGAAGATATCGCAGAAATAAAGTTTCGTTCCATGCATTTGGTCCATTGTTTTCCTCTCAGCACTCAACGAAGTGAAGTTAGCTGGTGGTTGAAGTGAAAATACCAAATTACCAAGTTTTGAATATTCAAGCAAATTGAAATAACCGCTACAAAGCAGTTTGAGCATGTTCCTTATATGATGTGTCTTTCATTGGTATTATTTCGTGAACACTATGCTTTCTCATAGATTTATAAAGAATTTTGGATTGCAAACGAATCTTATGGGATGGAAAAGGAGGTTTTGGCTTGTAAAGGAGTCTTTGGAGATGGAGAAGGCGATTTTGGAGTGCATAGGAGTTTGAGGGGATGAAAAAGAGGATTTTAGCTTGTAAGAGGAGTCCGAGGGGTGAAAAAGGCGATTTCGCCTGCGCTTTTTTATTATTTATTGACTAGTCAGCCTGAACATCTAGAGTTTCAGACTGACTATATTTTAGTTTTAACTATGCGACAGCCCCCTAGATGGTTTAGCATAGCGTCCGCGAATTTTCAAAATTTGACGGTTAGCTTCACTATCCCAGAGTGTAAAGTTGACCGTCCTGGAGTTTAGACCTAATTATCTCAGGAATTTCAGGTTGACTATCTCGGAGTGTTAACCTAATCATATCAGAGGGTAAACTTTATCATGTGCTGTTCTTCACCTACCTACATATATATTCATAAGAGTAAGAGAGAGGAGAGACACAAATTTAAATTAATAAATGAAACCTAAAAAACATGAAAATTTATATAAAATCCATCCATTAATAAGGCATCTTCATTATTTTTGAATAAAGGATGCCTCAGACATAATTGCATATACATAGAAAATTTGACAACAGATTACTTTGAGCACGAGAGGCTAAGGAAGCGGCGTCACTGGACTGAATTAAAATATTTTTAACATTGGAAAATTTAGAAAACAATATAAATGCGTGTCACAAGTCTTGCAAGTCTTGTTTCTTTATTGACGTATTACTGATTAATAAGTGACGCCTCTGTCCTTAATCCCTCGAACGTATCGAATTTGACGTTCATAATCAGAACGAAAACCACTCACGCCACTCTTCAACATGTTCTCAACATTTTCTTCACTTCTGACACATGTTTGAAGTATCAACAAGTCGGGTGTGTTCGCTCGGTGTTCGGTAGAGGTCGTGACGCCGCCATTTCTGTTTTACATTCTGGAATGTCAATTTGACTATACTGACAGTGAGTCTAAATCATCCGTGGATGTTCAAACTGACTATGAAATTATGGTCTATCTGACTATGAAGAAAAAGCTGTGAATGGTACTTGGTACCATCTAGAAGATCAATTGATATGAGAAAATAGAAAATTCCAATATCACGCCAAAAGATTCGAGATACGTAAATAATCTGAAATAAGAATTAGAGGATATTTTGTTTCATCCATCAAAAATAATATGAAATCAAAAATCCTGTTTTAAGCATAACAAGGCGAGATAGGAAAGAATGTCTGAGGAAAGGATTATAGTTTTTTGATTGATTTTAAGGTAATTCAGAAAATAAATGTACAGGTACAAATGTCTTTTACAAATCGAGCTCGTAGCGCGAGTGTCATGATGAGAATGTGTACCTCAAAGTCTACAGAGCTTTGAGCAACTTAATCTTCAAATCTATTTGATTATGTCGAAAAATCAGGATATGAAGACGCATATAAATACTGGGATCTAAACGAGATCTTCTTGATAAACTTTGATTTAAGCACTCCAAGTGTAAAGAATAAATATCCGAGCGCGAAGCGCAAAGTCTAAGAATGCCCGAACGCGAAGCGCGAGGTTCAACAGACACGCGCCCTGGGCGCGCTCAAAATTACGAGTCACGCACGCAGCGCGCGATGAGAATATGCCCGCGCATAGGACAGATTTTTTGTTGAAGATGTATCAATTTAGTCAAATTTTTTTCCCTTTGGTCGAAAGTGTAAATATTTTGTCGAAAATTAGTTTTTTTGTTGTTGTTTGAGAATTAGAGGTAAGAAAAGTCTTCTGATAACGAATATTTTGGTTATTTTGTTCAAAATCCTGGTCAATTTTTGATGGAAATTTTTTTCAAACAATTTCACTATTTATTAACAAATATTTTTCATAAAATCAGAACGGATTAACAAAACGGACATATTTGCACAGTTATACCACATAATCTATTTCTCAGAAAAATCTTTAACTTGTTATGGATATCGAGGCTGGATCTCCCAAAATATAAAAGAAATCTTTCTATCGAATGAAAAATTCCCTCTGTGAATTGCTGTTAAAAAACTGCTATTTTTAAGAGTAAAAATCGCCTAGACATTTCATTAGTTAATAAAAAATCATACAGCCCAACCAGTGTCATGATTTTCCCTAAAACTGTTGCAAAACCTATAGCCACTGCCAATAACATTCTTTATTCTTCATGAACACTCTCGCTTTATTGTTTATAACAATTTTTATGAATAAAACCCTCAATAAGCAGAATTTATTTTTAGCTTTCATCAATCAAGATAAACATTACCTTTCAGGCAATACATTTTTTATAAATCCACACTTCCTTGAATAATTTTAATTTCCTATGAAAAACTAGAAAAATGTAAAACCGTAAAAAATTGTGAAAATCGGAAACAGTATTCTACTAAAAAGTAGCTCACGAGAACCTTGAATATGCATAATTAATGTATAACCCATTGATCTATTGTATATAAAAAAATTCTTGTTTATATTAACTTTGTACAACAAACATTAAAAGGCAATATTTTAAATATGGAAACAGACTAGGTCACGTTAACAATTTCTCAATATGGCCTGCTGCTTTATTTACGTATGATTTGGACAGTTACACGTGCACTATTTGTGCACGTCTAAAGTTTGACGTGGCAGTTGGCAGTGTTCCATTTTTGTACGTGTATAGTTGGGCTTGAGCCAAATTGATTTGTGCAGATTAAATTGCAACCAGAGTATAGACAGTCCACATCTTCTCGAAATAGAGGTGAAACTGATTAATGTTTTAATGAAAAATTAAGTCAACAGTGTAAATAATACGAATATTCTACTGCTTTGTTAGCTCACATAAACTGTATTATAGTCGTTATCTCTTAAATTGAAGGCATCAAGCTTGTCTTTGTGAAAGTTGTAAGATGATAGATTTTAGATTAGATAGCCATTTATATAATCATGTGTTTATTTCTAATTTCTTTTTCATGTAAAAGAGCATATTTAAAAAAAATCACGAATATATAGTAAGGACCTTTTTCAGCTTGTCGAAATATGCATTACTTCTGGGATTTATCTTCAATTAAAAATTTCATTCGACACATTCAATCCATGAACGTATAAAAACGTAAGCACAAATACATGCAAGCTGTACATACACATGGAATAATAATACCGAAAATTTACTACAGTAAAAAATAAGATTCTACAATATTTTGAACAATTTAAACATCACATAATTCTTACTCGTTAATCAAGTAATATTTTTCTTAAGTTCTTTAATTTTGTCCTAAATTCTCCAACTTACAATATAATGAATTGTTAGTGGATGAGCGAGTTTCGAAGAGTTTACAATTCCTTCGCAGTTGTAACTAGAATATGCAAGAGTATGTTGAGCAGGAATTGAGAGGAACTTTCCTCGTAAAATTGATTTCTTATTTCTGTGCGAGGATGGAGAAGGTGTGGTTTTTTGATTTTATAGGTGAATCATATTTCCTTTTTGCAGACATGACGAAAGCACTCACATTTGTTTAATGTCCGTGGTGATGTTTCCGCGAAAAATTGCGACCAGATAAACCGAAATCCAGATGATGCACCAATTTAAACTCAGATGTAGTACTTGTATCAGCACTTGCTTTTAGTGATCTTTGTAGCATATCTTCTGGATTCAATCTTTTCTTTAAAGTGCAAGAGCTGATCAGTGACTGACGCCTACTGTTGAGTACGCATCGTGCAGGCTTTTTCGAAGTATTCTCTTAATATATGTATCATCGTGCAGCTCTTTAAGACTGCATGAAGAGGCATATGCTTGGGTCCTAAAAGAAACTGCGCAACTCGCGGCCGCAGATAGAAAATATATCTCTAGCGCACTCTATACTAAGTATATAGAAATTTATATATAGTTAGTACAGAGTGCGCCATCGATATGTGAAATATGATTAACGGGGACAGCTAACAGATTTCAACCTTTACCGTTCCACATAAGTAAAAAAAGGGTAAAAACCCTTGCAAATTGCATGAATAGAATTTAAAAATCAACAAAAATATATACTCGAACCATTAGAAAACCGACAGCATTAGCTACATGGTGAATCTTGACTAGGAAAGTGTCCGAATGTTAAGCCATTTCAAGCGCGGATAGCGCTCGGATGGTTGACCATCTATGACGTCCGATCATGTTGTGTATTATCTGCGTTATAACTAATGTCGAGCGGGAGGTTTAATGCCGATGAATATTGTGTGCAGTAGATGGTTTTGGTTGATTGTCTAACTTCGAACTCGACTGTCTCAAAATCACCTGAACTCGGAAGCCGATTTGCTGCAGCTTTTCTCTCCCCTGGCCAAACGTCCAGGCATCGGATGCAGCCACCGGTTATCACGGGTTGTGATTAAATTTATACAGTGATTCTAAGCCCACTTTAGTAAAAGAAAAATGTTCATAGGCCTATACCCAGTGAAGTAGAGTCATCTGGCGGTGCATGTTATAACCGGGTTTTCCAACTTTACCATGTACAAAAATGTTAACCATGACCTGGCCGGGGATGGCCCAGCATATAAGACCAGGTTATACGAAAATGCCTTCCACTTACCTGCCAGCTGCGATACAAAATATCGGAGTAAACCGAGTGCGTGAGTCACACCCTTTTGACCCTCGAAGCTCGTTATTTGTTTTGTCCAGGCGCCAGAAAGGTTTCCCTATCCGAGTCCCGCTGGTTTCGGTCCTGTCGAGACTGACAGGTCGACTCACTTACGCCTTATCTAGCACAAGACGAGATAAGGGGTGCCATCACATGAGCGAGAAAGAATTTTTCTCTGAGAGTGACGGTGTTTAACTACGTTTCCTTTAAAGCGTAACATAAATTAAAAATGGCCACCCGAGACGCCCGCGTTCACACCACGTCGTCCGACGTGCATTGCTGCGTACCTCCACTACTTTTCTCTTGAGGGACGCCTGCCTCAACTGTCCGTCATCGGCCTTAAAGTCGCGCGTACCTCACTTCCGGGTGTCGAGAGAGTCTAGGACGGTCGTCACTTACAATATCTGAATAAGCAGTCGCGGTCGCAGGTACAGGAATGAATGAAACAAACATATAATATAACATAGCTCTATATAAGATAGAGAATTTCGCTTTACGAACAAAAATATATCGTGCTCGACGGCGGGGCAAGTGATGTGAATATATTCGTTAAAGCGGAAGGATCTTTGACAAAAGGTAATTTAAAATAACAAAAGGGAATAACAAAAGCTCAAAGAGTATGAAGAATTGTGTTTTGCGTACGTACTACTCTAAAATTCTTCGCTATTATGTGATGGTTGCCTAATGGACATTCAGCAATTTCTTCTTTAGTCAATTCATTAGTCGCGCCACTCTCCATGTTTATTTTTACCCGCCTTTGACGTATATCATCAGGCGCATATATTCCACGCAAAGTCGTTTGACCTTTTGTTTTTTCCAATATCGCAAAGACGTCACCATTAGATACTGATAATACAATTTTTTCTCCGGTAGGTACGGGTTTAAGGACACGATTTGTTGTTCTCAATTGAATTTGTTTATCGGCAGGAAATGCGTATCTTTGAAGTTCGAATCTCCGGTTCGGATTTTTGTGGGAAATAAATCGAATAGATCTAAGTTCTTCAAATTTAAATCCAAATATGAGAGTAGGAGGATGCCAGGTAGGTGGAGAAATGGACCTGGCCGGAAGAGGAGGCTCAGCAGATGGAGAAGGCCTGACAGAAGAATTAGGTCTGTCAGGAGAATGTTTTCTGTTAAAAGAAGAAGATGATGATGATCCGCCTAGAGGAACACCAGGAATAGGTTGGCCATTAGGCAAGCAGTCGAACTGTGAACTTAATTCTGCAACATGAAATAGAGGATTACATTGTTTTAAATGAACAATTGTATCTTGGTACATATACCATGTGTTATGAATAAGATTGTTATTGCCAATATAGTTCTTAGCATAGCGACCAACTGTTTGCAACATTTTTATGCAATTCTGTTCATCATTACAAGAACTCGCGCTTAAAGTTTTATTGCCCCATAACATAATGTATTGAAATATTAATTTTTGAATCATATTTTGAATGATTGAATCTAAAAACAATACAAAAAAACACTTTGCTCCTTATGAATACCCTGAAAAACGTCCTTGCGACCGGTCATTTACCGACTGTTGGTGACGGCTCATGTTTATGCTGCGTAAAAATAGGAAATTCCCAATTTTATCGCACAGAAAATAATGAAAAATCAAACATTCAATTTTGTGATCAAACTATGCACGATAAGAAAGAAGTTGAACAGAAAAAAAGTCTGCTTTCAAAAAAGATCTACAAATTCGTTAATAGTATAATCACTTTTCGATAGAAAGCGTAGTTTCTGTGTTGTTCGTCCAAAATAACATTAAAAATAAAAAACTTAACATTTGGAAAAAACGACACAAGCTACGAAAAAAAAGTCATAGACAAAAGTTGATTACCCAAAAAAGAGATACAAATTTTTCATAATTTATTACATTGTCATCATTTATGATTGAGATAGGACATCTTATTTTGGTTTTATTTATCGAAAGTGCTATACAGAAACTCGAAAATTCTAATTTTGAACCAAGAAAGGACGCCCAATATGGGAAAAAGTTTTTGGAGGAATTTCAACATTTAAAAATTCAAAGCGAGATACGTAAAAAACCTGACATAAGAATTGAAGGCTATTTTGTTTTATCCATAAAAAAATATTATGAAAACAAAAATCCTATTTTGACCATAACAACGCGAGATAGGGAAGAATGCCTGAAGAAAGGATTGTAGTTTTTTAATTTATTTTCAGGTGATTCAGAAAACAAATATACATGTACAAATTTCTCTCAAAAATCGAGCGCGTAGCGCGAGTGTCTTGATGTGAATGTGTACCTCAAAGTCTACAGAGCTTTGAGCAACTTATTCTTTAACTCTACTCAATTATGAAGAAAAATCAGAATATGAAGACGCATATAAATACTGGAATCTAGACGAGATTTTCTTGATAAAGTTTGATCTGAGCATTCCAAGTGCACAGAATAAATGTCCGAGCGCGAAGCGCGAGGTATAAAAATGTCCGAGGGCGAAGCGCGAGATTCAAAAGACGCGCGCCCTGGGCGCGCTCAAAATTGCGAGTCGCGTACGCAGCGTGCGATGAGAATGTGCCCGCGCTTGGGGCAGATTTTTTGTTGAAGATATATCAATTTAGTCAAAATTTCCTCCCTTTGGTTGAAAATTTAAATATCTTGTTAAAAATTAGTTTTTTGTTGTTGTTGGTATCTCTGAGAAAAAATAAAACTTTTTTGCTCCTTACAGTTCTTTTGTGATATAAACCGTTTGCAAAAACAGGTAATTTTCAACAAAATGGACGTATTTGCACAGTTATACCACAGAATCTTTTGCTCAGGAAAAATGTAAACTTGTTATGGTTATCGAGGTTAGATCCCTCTAAAGAAAAAAGAAATCTTCCTATGGAATGAGAAATTCCCTCCGTGAAGTGTTCTTAAAAAATTGACATTTTAAAGAGGAAAAATCGTGTAGACCTTTCATTAGTTGAAAAAAATCATCCAGGCCAACCAGTGTCATAATTTCCTCTAAAACTGTTGCAAAATCTATACATACTGTCAATAACATTGTTTATTCTTCATGACCACTATCGCTTTATTTTTTATAACCATATTTATGAATAAAGGCCCTCAATGAGCAGAATTCATTTTTAAACGAATTTTATCAATCAAGATAAGCATTGCCTTTTATGCAATATATTTTTTATACATCCAAACTTCCTTGAATCATTGCGATTTACTATGAAAAACTAGCAAAATTCAAAACCGTAGAATATTTTGAAAATCTGAAACAGAATTCTGCTAAAAAGTAGCGCATGAGGAGCCTGAATATGCATAATTATTGTATAACCCATTGATCTATTCTTATATAAAAAAATTTTATTTTTCTCAACTTTCTACAAAAATAATTAGAAGGCAATATTTTAAATATGGAAGCAGACTAGGTCACGTTAACAATTTCTGAATATGGCCTTCTTATTTTTTGAATTGAAAAATTTTACAGCATCGCGTCGTTTGATTAAACTTTTCAATTTCTTGTTACTTCTTACTTTCTACCCAGTAGGATTTTTTTTTATTGTTGGCAGTGTTCCATCTTTGTACACGTATAGTTGGGCTCGAGCCAAATTGCTCTGTGCAGATTGAATCGCAAAAATTCTGATTTGCGTAAAGCTTTGAAAAAATAAACTTAAAATTATAGACATATATTAATATATTCACCAATAGAATTGAGGATGATTGTCAGTGACAAGACTAGAGTATAGACAATCCACATCTCTCCAAATTAGAGGTGAAACTGATTCATGTTTTAATAAAGAATCAATTTAACAGTGTAAATAATACGAATATTCTACTGCTTTGTTAGCTCACATAAACTGTATTATAGTCGTTATCTCTTTAATTGAAGGCATCAAGCTTGTCCTTGTGAGAGTTGTGAAATATTAGATTTTAGATGAGATAGCGATTTATTCAATCATGTATTTAATTCTAAATTTTTTTTTCATGTAAAAGAGCGTTTTTAAAAAAAAATCACGAATATATAGTAAGGACTTTTTTTAGCTCATCAAGATATGTATTGCTTCTGGGATTCATCTCCAATTAAAAACTTCATTCGACACATTCAATTCATGAATGTATACAAATTTTTTCTTGGATCCCCGAATTTGCCTAGTACCCCTCCTGTATCTGTGTCTTGATGTTGGACGCCGACCCATCCTTTCATATCTCCTGAGAAAATTATTCTTTCACCTTGATCGCAAGTACTAATTGTATCATTTAAAGTGTCCCAGAAGGCGTCTTTGACTTCTCT
>JAABKJ010012456.1:0-10519 GCA_011634705.1 Andricus grossulariae
AAAAAATATTCATTTTCAAACCAAAAATACGAATTTCCAAAAAAAAGTTTCTGAACAGTTAAATCTTTGATCCAAAAGCACGAATTTTTAACCAGAGAGGTAGAATTTTAACAAAATCGTATTATTAATTAATTAACTAACAACACAAATATTTTTGAATAAAGAAACAAAAATTTCAATAGAATCGTTCAGCTAGTAGTTTAACTTTCAACAAAGTCGTTGATTTTTCAACTAAAAAATATCAATTTTCAACCATGAAAGAAATAGTTCAATTTTACGTTAAATTACTTAATTTAAAAAAAAAAACTTTTTTTTAAATTGTTCAAATTTCGAAGAAAGAGTATTTTCGGGCAAAAAAATGATTGTTTTTCAAAGTTTAATTTTCAACTATGAAACATAAATTTTCAATCATAAATGAAATAGTGAAATTTTATGTCAAATTATTTAATTTCTAACTTAAAAAAATCTATTTTTTTAACAAGAGAGTTCAATTTTCAACTACAGCTTAAAATTTTTATTCATAAAAATTAATTTTTAATAAACGAAATCTTAACAAAAAATATTAATTCTCAACCATAAATTGGATAGTTGAATTTTATGTTGAATTAATTGACTTTTAACAAAAAGAAACAAATTTTCACAGAAATATTTCAATTTTCAACCAAAGAAAAAACGAAAAATGTAATACTTGATATTTCAACGAAAAAAGATTTTCTTTTTAAATTAAAAACAGAATAGTTGAACAAAAGAGATGAATTTTCAAAAAAAAAGTTGAAATAATTCATTTTCAACAAAATAACGCACTTTCATCGAAAAGATTTTTTCTTTTTAATAAAAAAAGTTAAAATTTAATAAAAATTTTATTTTCCAGCTTCCACAATTCTAGAGAGTATCGATTCCACAGTAGATAAGTGTGATGACTTTTACAAATTTGCCTGCGGTAATTTTTTGAAAACCGCAGTAATTCCGAAAAATGAAACTTTTATCGACAGATACAGTTCCCTCTATAAAAAAAATATGGACCAATTAAAACGTAATATTGAAGAGCCAATTGAACCCGACGAAACAAAATCCACCACAATAGCAAAAAACTTTTACAAGGCTTGCATGAACGAGAGTAAGTATATTTAAAAAATTTTTTTAATAAAAAATCCGATATTTCCCATTGTTTTCGAAAAAAAAAGTTATATAGATGTGGCGCAAGCCCTATGAAGTTTGACATATTATATTCTATAAGAAAAAAGTCGCTTTTGTAAATTTTATTCAGAATCCTCATTATTAGCTGAATCAAGTTGAAACTCAACATTTATTTTTAAAATTAACCATAGAATATAAAAATATGACTTTTAAAGTATCACCCCCATAAGTCTGTTTTATAGGTTCCAAAAAAACCCCATAAGTGAAACGGGTTTGGCAAGCTTTTGGCGCTAATTATGATTTTTTTGTGGTTTTTTAATGCACAAGAGAAGATAGGTATAAACAATAATAAATTGTTTAAACAATGATGTTTGTGAACTAGAATTATTTATTATTTTTCCAAGTAAAAAGTGGTTAAAAAGTTGAACATTTTAGAAAAAAACCGCAACTATCTTGCATTAATAGAGAAGAAAAAAGTTATAAACAGTAATAATTTGTTTAAATAATTATTTCTGCAAAATTGAAGTTATTAAATCACTCTTTGTGAGGAGTGGACAAATAGCTGTAAATTTCAGAAACAACTGCAACTTTGTAGCTTTATTCAAATTGAATATTATTAATGATAATGAATTGTTGAAAAAAATAATTTCGTTAACTTTAATTAATTACTTAACTCACTCCAAGTGAAAAGTGAACAAGAAGTTGAAAATTTCAGAAAAAGCTGCAATTTTGTAGCATTTTTCTGAGAGAATATCATTATTAATAATAATTAATTGCTTACACAATTATGTTTGCGAACAATACTGAACTGGTACCTCTCCCTAATTGAAAATTGGGCAAAAAGTGGAACATTTTCGAAAAAACCACGATTTTCTATCTCTAATCTAAGAAAAAATCGCTAAAAAGTATAATAAATTGTTTAAAAAATTTAAAAAAACATTTAGTTATCAGTGTGAAGTAGTATATTATGTATTGAAAACAATTTTCATTTTCAAAAAAGGCAATAAAATCATAATTAGTGCCAAAGACTCGCAAAACGCATTTTTTCACTTATGGGGTTTTTTTGGGACCCTATAAAACAGACATGTGGGGATGATATTTGAAAAGTAATATTTTATTCGTATTCTGTGGTTAATTGAAAAGAGATACTATCCAAATACTATCCAAAGGTCATCCAATACTATCAAGCTATAATCCGATACTATCAAGCTATAGTCCAATACTATCCTCAGGTCATTCAATACTATCAAGCTAGAATTTGACACTATCAAGCTATATTCCGATACTATCAAGCAATAGTTGTATACTATCGGAAGGGCATTCAAAACTATCAAGCTATAATAAAATACTATCAAGCTGTAATCCGATACTATCCAACTATAATCCGATACTATCATGCTACAGTCCGATAGCATCCAAAGGTCATTCAATACTACTAAGCTATAATCCGCTACTATCACGCTATAGTCCCATACTACCCAAAGGTCATTCAACACTATCAAGCTATAATCCAATACTATCAAGCTATAATCCGATACTATCAAGCTATAGTCCGATAGTATCGAAAGGTCATCCAATAATATCAAGCTGTACTCCGATACTATCCAAAGGTCATTCAATGACATCGAGCTATAGTCCGATACTATCAAAAGATCATTCAATACAATGAAGCTATATTCCGATACTATCAAGCTATAGTTTGATACTATCCAAAGGTCATTCACTACTATCAAGCTATAATCCGATACTATCAAGCTATAGTCCGATGCTATCCAAAGGTCATTGAATACTATCAAGCTATAATCCGATACTATCAAGCTATAGACCGATACTATCAAAAGGTCATTCAATATCATCAAGCTAAGATCCGACACTATCAAGCTATATTCCGATACTATCAAGCTATAGTCCGATACCATCCAAAGTTCATTCAATACTATCGATTGGTAGTTCGATGCTATCAAACTATAGTCCGATACTAGCCAAAGGTCATTCAATACTATCAAGCTATAATCCGATACTATTGAGCCATAGTCCGATACTATCCATCAGAATTTTGAGAATATTTTTCCTATAAAAAACTAATTTTTTGTCTATAGATGCAATTGAAGAAAATGGTGTCAAGACAGCATTAGCTAAATTAAAAAAATTAGGCGGCTGGCCCCTACTGGAAGGAGACTCCTGGAAAGAGAAAAACTTTGATTGGATACAGACAACCAATGATATGCGAGATTTGGGATTTAATACGTTTTACTTGTTCGCTGCCGATGTTATTGGCGCTAATTATAAGAACAAATCCATAAGTGTGTTATATGTGAGTAATTACTATCAGGGGAAAATAAAAATTTGAGATAAAAATAGAATATTTTCATTGATTTTTTTTTCAGATTGACGAACCATTCTTCTCTCTTGATAGCCAAATTTTAGTGAAAGGGCTTAATGACAAGAATGTCAAGGCATACTACAATTTAATGATTGACGTAGCTGTTATTTATGGTGCAAATAGAGCTAGTGCCGAAAAAGAATTGAAGGAAGTTCTCGAATTTGAAATTCAGCTCGCCAGTGTGAGTAATAATTAAATTATAATTCAAAAAATTAAATTATATCGTATTTTGACCCCGAAATTGGTAGTTGAAAACGAAATGAACTTGAAAAAGGTAGTTGTGAGACGTTTCATTAAACTAATGAAATATGAATGAATAAAAGATACACAAAAATTTTCTCAATTTTTTGTAACGAAAAATTATTAAATTTCAAAATATAATTAAACGAAGTAAATCTTGAGAAACATTTTTTGAGGGCCAAAAAATAATTTCCAGACCATAGAGAAATTAAACTCAGAAATAAAAATTTAAATTCTATCAATACTAAGAAAAGATAATAAAAAATTGTTTATAAAAAAATGTTAAAATCTGATTTTGAACAAATTTTTAAAAAAAGAAATTCAAAACAAAAATTTTTGATACAAAATTTTTGATTAAAATTTCTTGAAAAAAAAAGATTTTCAAAACCAAAATTTTGAAAAAAAAATGTTGAAAAACCAAAATGCTATTTTTTCAATAGCAACCCATTTTCGGAAAAATCGACGATTATGATTTTTTATAAATTAAATTGTTTGTTTATTATTTTATCATGTGTGATTGTTAAAAATAAAAATTTGCTGTTTTCTCTTCTTCAGTCAAATTTTTAAAACTTAAATTTTAACATATTGAAAATTGAAAAAAAGTTTAATTTTCCGCAGTTGAAAATTGAATTCCTCGAATTATAATGATTTTTTTTATATCTTGATTTTTGTTTTGGCTTCAAAATTCTAATTTCCGGCGAAGAAAACTAATAAAAACTAAAATTTTCAGAAAAGTAAACTTTCTGATAATTTTTGATTTTATATTCATTTTTTTTTTGAAAATACATATTTTCAGCCAAAAGCCCTAACTGAATGCAATGATTTTCATTTGAAATAATAAAATTCACAAGCTTGAATAATATTCAATTTTGTTCTAGTTTTTCCGTCAGAAATTGAAATTTTTATCAAAAAATCATTAGATTTTAAAAAAGATGATTGATTTCTGAAAAAAATCACAACTTTTCAACTGTTTGAGGTTATGTTAGCGTTTTCATAGGAAATTTGTATTTATAAACAAAAAATTATTAGATTCATATCCAATTATTTTTGTTTAAAATTAAAAAAATTACAAATTTGAAAAATTTCGGTTTTGCTAATGTTTTTGGTTGAAAATTAAAATTTGTATAATTAAAAATCAATAATAAAATTTACATTTCAGAGAAAATTCTATTTCCTTAGTATTTCTCATCGAAAATTTTATTTTTCAATAAAAAATCAATAATATTTTATAAAATAATTATAATTTTTGGGAAAAATCACAAATTTTTTACTGAAATTTGTGTTTCCAAAACAAAAAATTATTAGATTTGAATCCAGTGAGGTTTGTGCAAAATAATAAAATTCCCAGTCTTAAAAATTTTCGATTTCCGTAGTATTTCTCTTCAAAAATGAAAATTTTCATTCAAAAGAATCAATTATATTTTAAAAAAGAATTATAATTTATATTTATGAATGAGAAATCATTAGATTTATGTGCAATGATTTTTGATCAAAATAATAAAATTTACAAGCTGAAACCATTTCATATTTCGTTAGTATATCTCGCCCAAAATTGACATTTTTATTTAAAAAATCATAAGATTCTAAAAAAAATCATTTAAAAAAATTCTTAAGTTTCAGACAATTTTAGGATATGATTACGTTTTGAATCGGAAATATTTTGAAACAAAAAATAATTATATTTGAATCCAATGAGGTTTATTTCAACTAATAAAATTTGAAATCTTGAAAATTGTTTGTTTTTTTAGTGTTTCTCGTTGGAATTTAATTTTTGTATTAAAAAATCATTATTATTTTCACAAGGATTACTAATTTTTGAAAATTTATTTCGTATTTAATTTAGAAATTGCACTTCCGACGGATAGTATCGGATCACCAAAGCGTTGTCCATTAACAATATTAAGAATGAGCCTTTACTTTGACAGGTCATAATGCCATCGAAAATCTGGATACAACAATTTTTTAATAATATTTTCAAAAATATTTAAATTCTGCGCCAAATAAGCTCTACCTGAATTAATTTGGCCTTCTGGGTATTTAATTATCATGCGAGAAACACAAATATAAAATTCAAATTTTTAAGGAATTTTGCAAAATATATATTGAAAATTATTCTTGACTTTGAAAGATGATAGCGCAGTTCAAAAAATAAATAAAAATATTTTTTTTATCCGTTGGCAAGCTTAATAAATTCTGCATAAAATGCGCCCTAATCAACGTAATTTAGCAAACTGGATATTAAATTATGAAGTGAAAAAGGCCAGTATGAAATTAATTTTTCTTAGCACCTACCAAGAGATGAAGTTGAAGTACAAAATTTCTGAAAAATCGGAATTTATTTTCGTCTTTCTCACGTGATAATTAAATATCCGCAAGACCAAAATACCTCAACTAGGGTCTATTTAACGCAGGAATTAATAAGCTTTCGATTGGTTCAAACAATATATTTTCATCTATATTCTTAACGGGGTTATGATCTTTCGAAGAAGAAGCTAATTTTCAATGGGCCAGTCAGTTTGTGGTCCGATACTATCCGTGGGTCCGATTCTATTGTACTATAATATCTTAAAACCCTAGAACTCCATAACTCAAGAAGCTAGACTGAGTCAACCTCCTAACGACAAGCTAACACCATTGAAAGATCTCGCAAAAAAATATCCGTTCATTCCCTGGAAGGAATATTTCAACGCATATCTGAAATCGGTCTCCATAGTTATTGATGACGATGAACTGATACAAGTGAACCAGCCTGAATTTTTCGATAAATTTGAAGCATTGATGAAGAAAACCCCAAAAAGGGTGCTGGCTAATTACATTTTGTGGCAAGCAGTTGAGGAAAGTATACCCTACTCAAATGAAAAAATAAGGAATGCCCAAAAAAAGTATGCAACTGCACGCAATCCCGGTCAAGATCAGAATCAAGTTAGATGGTGGGAATGCCTCGAGACGAGTACAGCTCTTAATGCGATAGGACCGAGTGCTGGTGCTATATATGTCAAAAAGAACTTGAACCAAAAATCTAAGAAAAATGTAGAAGAACTAGCAGTCGATTTGGAAGAACAGTTTAGGAAAAATCTAAAAGAGGTGAGATTTCTTCATTAATATTTACCAAATCTATTTTGAATCAAAGAGGCAAATAAACTGAAGGTCAAAATTGTGCGTTTACTCAGAGTTAGACCGTGAACTGACAAGGAGAGGTCGCGAGATGTGCATCGTTGATTCAAATAGGGCTTCACATGATAAAAATACATTAAAATCCATTAGGGGCGTATTTTTTCTTTCGATCCAATGGGCTTTAGTTTCCGAGATATCAAGGTTTGAGTATTTTAACTCGAGCGCTCGACGCACGTAGTCCGGGGGGAGTGGCGAGGCCACTGTAGCCCGTACCCCGGACTTCGCGCGTCGAGCGCTCGAGCGTAAATACTAGAATTTCGATATCCCGGACTCTAAGGCCCATCGAATCGGTGATGTACATCTTGTGACCACATCTTGTGAATCGGTGGTCTGGGTAATGGTCCGATACTATTCTTCAGTACTTTACTTGATTTGTTTCAGGTCGACTGGATGGATGAAAAAACAAAGGCAATTGCTTTGGATAAACTTAAAGCACTGAAAAACTTCATGGGAGCGCCTGAGGAACTTCTCAGTGACAAGATTCTTAACGAATACTACAAGAAGTTGGAAATAGTCCCGAATGATTACCTTCAAACATATTTGAACTTGAACATATTCCAGCATCACGTTATATCCAGTCTATTGAGAAAGCCTGCGGACGCTTCAGAATGGACATTGCTTTCAAACTTTCGACCTGTTGAAGCAAGGGCTTCGTATGACGGAGCAAACAAGATATGTAGGTCCATTTTATTTATAAACTACTAACGGATAGTATCGGATGATTAACTGAATGAACTATTAAAATTTATTCTTTAATTGAAAAGGTGATGGTGCCTTTAGGAATATAGACACAAATATTTAAACGGCACTACCGGCTTTTAAAGTCAAGGTTAATTCTTAATAGTTCACTTGATTAGTAATCCGCTATCAATTGAAAATTAAAATCAACTTCAAATGTTGACAGGGCCTTCCAGAACATAAATACCAACACATAAACAGCTCTATAACCTTTCAAATTCGAGGTTTATTCCTAATAGTTTACTTGGTTAGTTGTCTGATATTATCCTCCAGAAGGTTGGCTGCAAGGAGTGGTTAATGACTTTGAAAGATGATAGTGCCCTCCAGAAAATAGATAGAAACGTTTTTAGAAGAGTTTTGGAAAGCTTATTTAATTTTCCGTAAAGTGAACCCAAAGCGAATTAATTTGATCTTTTTTGCATTATGTTATCTACTGAAAAATACCAAAATAACATTCTGATTTTTGAGGACTTTTTTACTTCATATTGAAGTCTCGATAGGAGCTTGTAAAATGTATTAATTCATTTGATATTTCACAAAAATGATCTTTAGGATTTTAGCTTTGATTTGCCCCCTTGTATATTGGAAGACATTAACAGGTTCTTGAAATATTAATTTTTTAATGTGAGCCTGCTAAATTTAAAGTATATTACTGTACCGTGATTCGGCGGTGTATTTTTGTCTTTCTCCCGAGATAATTAAATTCCCAAAAAGCCAAATTACTCGAACTAGCGTTCATTTAACGCAGAATTGAATAAGCTTTTCAAAGAATTATTAAAAATATTTTTATCTATATTCTGGATCGTGCTATGGCCTTTTAAGGTCAAGGCTATTTCTGAATAGTTTACTTGGTTAGTTGTCCGATACTATCCTTTAAAAGGTTGGCTGCAAGGAGTGGTCCTTGACTTTGAAAGATGATAGCGCCCCCCAGAAAATAGATAGAAACATTTTTAGAGAAGTTTTGGAAAGCTTATTTCATTTCGCGTGAAATGAACCCAAATTAAAATAAGTTGGTCTTTTTTACATAAGGTTATCAACTGAGAAATATCAAAATAACATTCCGATTTTTGAGGACTTTTGTATTTCATATTCAACTTCTGACAAGAGCTTGCAAAATTAATTAATTTATTTGATATTTCACAAAAGTGATCTTTAGGATTTTAACTTTGATTTGCCTCCTTGTATATTGGAAGACTTTGACGGGTTCTTGAAATATTAATTTTTTTGTGTGAGCCATTTATCTGAAACTTTAAATATTTTGTGAAAAATCTACTTTTTTGTTGAAAAATCAAATTTTTGGGTTGAAAATTCCACTGTGTTGTAGATAATTCGTATTTTGGCTTCAAAATTCAACCATTTCTTGGAAAATTCATGTATTTTGTTTCCAGTTGGTCCGTTCTGCTTTTAAATTAAAAATCTATTTATTACGAGTGAAAAATTCAACTATTTGGTAGAAAAATTCACGTATTTTGTAAATACGCGTGTTTTTGGTTAAATTAAACTGTTTGAAAATCTGTTGTTTTTTTGTAAAAAATTATATTTTAACCCGAAAATTAAACGATTTCATCTTTGGCTTAAGACTGATCTATTTTAGTTAAAAATTCAACTATTTAATTGAAAAATCGGGTATTGTTTCTAAAATTAGTCTTTTAGAAGAATATTAATCTTCTTGGGTGCAAATTGATTTTTTTATGTCAAAAATCAAATTTTTCAAAAATGTTTAATCATTTTTTAATTTATTCATTTATTTGAAAAAATTGTGTTGAAATTGGGCTGCGAAATAGGATATTTGAATATTTTTGATTATACACTACGAATAGTATCGGACCACTAAACGACTGACCTATTGAAAGTTAGCTTTAACTTTAAAAGGTGATAACGCCGCCCAAAATATAGATAGAAATATTTTTAAAAAATCATTAAAAAGCTTATTAAATTCTGCGTTGAATATGCCTTACTTGAAGTAATTTCGCATAGCCAATATTTAATTATCACCTGAGAAATAATAAAAATCCAATTTTCCAGAAATTTCGTACTTTAACTTCAACTCTTCGTAGAAGCTAAAAAAATTGATTCAAAAATTTGATATTCAACTGAAGTAATCTGTAGCATTTCGCCTTTCATTTGAGCTATTGATCGTTGGAAAATCTTGATGTGTTCATAAAATAATAAATGTTAATAATTCAGCCGGTTTAGGTGTCCGATACTATCCATCGGTAGTGTAGGGATATTGGCAACTAAACTCATTTTAATCTCAAAAAATAATTTTTTTATTATAAGGTTTGAAATTTATAACATTTGTTTATTTATAAATCTTATACGAATTATTTCAGATATATCTGCTGGAATTCTACAAGATATTTTTTTCAATGAGGATAGGCCTCAGTACCTGAACTACGCCGGGATTGGTTCGTTTGTGATTGGAAATACTATCACTAGAGCTTTCGATAAGGAGGGTGGGAAATATGATAAAAAAGGAGACCCTGAAAATTGGTGGAGTCCAGAAACAAACAAAAAATTTGCTCAAAAATCTGCTTGCATTGATGAGCAGTATAAAATTTTTACTATTAAAGAAGGCGGCCTCAAGGTACGTATATAAAGGAATCTTTAAAAAAATTATTTTGGTCTTTTTAATTTAAACTTTAACATTAATTTTATAAATTTTTCATTGATTTATCCCGTTTTTTCTTCTAGTGTATTTCCATTTTGTATTTCTGTTGCTAATTTTAAAATTTTACACCACGGACGGATAGTATCAAACAACCTATTAAAAATTAGCCTTTTTTGATAGGTCATAGTGCCGTCCTTGAAAGTGGAATAGGCTATTTTTTGAAGCCATTGGAAAGC
>JAABKJ010012457.1:0-10519 GCA_011634705.1 Andricus grossulariae
GAGAATATAACTTTGGTCGATATTGTAGATTTCCATGTTATGTGTGGATTTCTCTTCTCGATCCGTTACTTTCTCCGATGATAATACAGATTTCTAATATGAATTAATTCAGTTGGCATTTATGCGAGAAAAACGAGTCAAAGGGGAAAAATAGGGAAGTTTCTTTAAAACAGGGGAAAAACGGGAAACCTTAACAAAAAGGGAAAAGGCGAAAATTGGGGAAAGAAAGTCCGTTTTAATCAAAGTTTTGATTTTAGTGTGCAAGAAAGCGATCGTGATTTTTCTTAATCATTGTGGAAGGAGTGTGTCGACGATTTAAGTGATGATTTTCTTGAAAGCGTGAATCGCAGGGATTTCCAAGACAATCTTTCTTCGCTAATGCAGACAATGATGGAGGAGATCCCTCTGTGGTCCGTGTTAATCATAATTCCTGCTCTCGAGAATCTAAGTTTTAGTCGCAGACGTCGACTTTAATTGAAAAATGTTGCACTACCATTCACTTTTTGCCTGATACTTTTTTCTAAAACGTAAAAATCTGAATTTTTAAATTCCCTGATTTTTCCCTGACTAATTTTTCACTTTCATTTTCCCTTGTTTCTAAATTTATTTCAAAGACTTTTAGGGAAGTGACAACAGTCATATAAAAAATAAAAAGATAAGTTTTCTCCCTCTTTTTTCATTTGGTTATTTTTGTCTCTAATGAGCCGAAAAGAGAGATAGTTTGGAATTCTGTTTTTTTAATTGTGAATCTTTTTTATGCTCATTTTGCATTAAATTATTCATGATAAAATAGATTTCATTTCGATCCTAATTTAAAAAAATAATTAATTTTAGGTTAACAAATTTATTTTAAACCAAAAAACGAATTTTCAAAATACTAGTTCAATTTACAACCAAAGACATAAATTGAACCAAAAATGTAATTTTTACACTTTAAGTCAAAACAATCTTCAACCAAAAAAATGAATTCTCAACGTAAAACGTAATAGTTGACATTTCCACATGAAATATTTTAATTTTCCACCAAAAACAGTTGAACTCAGCCAAAAAATACGAATTTTCAAGAAACTAGTTGAATTCTTAACCAAAAGAGATTAATTTTCAAACAAAAAAGAATAGAAAAAATGTCCACAAGTCAGTTGAATTTTCATCCCGAAAATATGAATTTTCAAGCCAAAAATCTAATTTTCTACAAAGAAGTTGAATTTTAACCAAAGCATATGAATTTTATATCAAATTAATTGAATGTTCAATCCGAAAATATGAAATTTTAAAGAAAAAAGCTAGTTATCTACAAAAAGGTTGAAGTTTTAACCCCAGAATATGCATTTTATATAAAAATAATTGAATTTTAAAGTTAAAAATAACGAGTTTTAAACAACATAAATAAAAATTCAACTAAGAAAGAGAAATTTTCAATAACAAAGAATCGAATAGTTACATTTTTAGTACAAAAAATTCATTTTCAACCCAAAAAAGACGAGCTTTAAACGAAATAAATAAAAAATTAAACTAACAAAAATTCAAGAAAAAATGGAATAGTTAACATTTCAGTGAAAAAAATTCATTTTCAATAAAAATCTAATTTTCAACGAAATAAATTAATTTTCGACCTAAAAGATAATTTTTTACCGATGAAGATTAATTTTCTACAAAAAATACCAATTTTCAACTACAAAAGATAAATTTTTAACTAAAAATGAAATATTTATATTTTGAATAAAAAAAAAATTAAACCAAAAAAAGCAAATTTTCAAACAAAATGGTAATGTCTTATTTAAATAAATGAATAATAAACCACAAA
The DNA here is from genome assembly GCA_011634705.1 of Andricus grossulariae. Taxonomy (NCBI): domain Eukaryota; kingdom Metazoa; phylum Arthropoda; class Insecta; order Hymenoptera; family Cynipidae; genus Andricus; species Andricus grossulariae. The sequence goes on from JAABKJ010012457.1 coordinate 1,805, forward strand.
TATTAATATTCTACAACAAAAGGCGAAATTTCAACAAAATACATGAATTTTCAACGAAATAATATAATTTATAACTAAAGACGAAAAATGTTCAACCAAACATGGAACAGTTAAATTTTCAGTTAAAAAAATTAATTTTCCATAAAAGAAAGTATTTTCAACAAAACAGTTGAGTTTTTAACAACAAAAAATGAATTGTTGACCAAAAAGATACCAAGTAGTTTAATTTTCTACTAAAAAAAAACAACGCATTTTCAAATAAAAAAGATAAATTCTTAAACAAAAAATGAATTATGATATTTTTAGTTAAAAATTAATTGTTAACTATAAAAAACAAATTTTCAACAAAAAACATTAATTTTTGAAGAAATAATTGAATTTTCATCTGAGGAAGATAAATGTTCCACCAAGCACGGAGCAGCTAGATTTACAGTTAAAAAATTAATTTTCAATTAAAAAAAAAATTTTCTATAAAATATTTAAATTTTCAACCAAATAAATGAATTTTTTAACCATAAAGATACATTGCCAACCAAAGAGTTTAATTTTCTATTAAAAAAAGAAACGCATTTTCAACTAAAAAGATACATTTTTAACCAAAAAAGGAATAATGATGTTTTTAGTTAAAAATTAATTGTTAACTATAAACAACAAATTTTCAACAAAACACATGAATTTTTAAAGAAATAATTAAATTTTCATCTGAGGAAGATAAATTTTCCACCAAACACAGAATAGTTCAGTTTTCGGTTAAAAAATTTTGTCGATAAAATAATTAAATTTTCAACAATCAAACAAAAAGTTTTTGAAGTTCACGATGGATCACTAGCAGAAAAGATGAATTTTTAAAAAAGTTGTTTCACTTTCAAATAAATAGTTAGTAGATTTAAAATAAAAATGAATTGTCGAAAAAAATTCAATAATTTATATTTCAACCAAAAAATATTTTAATTATAAATAAAAAACAGTTGAATTATATTAAAAGAGACCAATTTTGCACAAAATATTATAAGACTCAACCAAAGCAGATTAATTTTCAACCAAACATGGAATAGTTAAATTTTCAGTCAAAAGAAATTTCAACAAAATAATTCAATTTTTAATAAACAAAGAAAAAAGTTTTTGAAGTAAAACGATGAATCATTAATAGAAAAAAATGAATTTTCAACAAAGTTGTTTCACTTTCAACTAAGTAGTTAAAGTTTTATCAAAATGAAGTCTCAAAAAAATGCAACAGTTGATATTTCAACCAAAAAATATTTTAATTATAAAACAAAAAACAGTTGAATTCAATGAAAAGAGGCAAATTTTTTAGAACATATTTAAAGCCTTAACCAACGCAGATTAATTTCCAACAAAAATTTGTATTTTGAACAAACAAAAAAAATAAATTTCTACAATAACGGATGAAAAGACAACTTTTCAACAAAACAGTTGAATTTTCAGTCAAAAGGAATGACTTTTTAACAAAGTTGTAGAATTTTTTGCAAAATAATAACATTTTTAACCACAAGATTAATTCTTAACGAAAAATTATAAAATAATAAAATTATACATTTGTGAGAATTTAACTAAGGTTCCACGTTTATTAAATTAACATTATCTTGTATGGAAAAAGGGGGTGGGGTGGAAATTTGATGAAAACGCCTTAGGTAATTTATGGATAATCCCTAAACTTCAACTTCAGTTTATCGAAAAATCCCTGACTTGTAGCAACCCTGAATACAAAAAAATTACCAAATAAACCAAGGTTTGACTCAAATAAATTGAAAATCAAAAACATTGTCACACCAAATCAATACAAAGTATCTTAAATTATAAACTTGCAGCTCAATTCCCCTTGAGCCATTTTTTTCAAACTACTTCTTTCATTTTCTGAAGGCTCTCAAATATTAAACGTCCCTCATTCCCTGCTTGACTAAAAAATAAACATAATTTGGTTTTTTATAATTGAATGAAGAAAAGCCGAGTACTTCGAGAGCTCCTGTTGATTTTCAGTTAGGCTTTCGCATGGCCTGGAGACCCAAAACTCTATGCATGAAGCAGAGGAAGTTAATCAGAGCATTTCTTTATGCCCGGGAGCGTGCGAGTACCAAGGAATGCCTCCTTGGCTCAGATTAATTCATGCCCTATTCCACCCGTAAGACCTCCACGGGTTACATCCTTCATCCAAGTACATTGCTTCCCACACATACTTTTAATCTCGTTTTACGATACCATTTTGTAATTTGTTTCAACAAGCAAGTTATGCCTTAGCATGAAGAAATTTTTAAAACTAGTCAAAGTAGGCGCCGCGTCTACAAACAAGAATTTCGTAGCCTAATAAGACGTTAATTAAAGCGTTCAAAACCTCCCCTCCATTACTTTCCCTTCCCTCACTTCACCCTTTAACAGCAATTCCGAACTTCTTACAACTCTAATTTCCCCTCTCCTCGCTACCCAGCTGACACATCCCTACTCCTTCATCAGCCATCACTTCCCCTCTCATATAACCCTCATTTCTAATAGTTTCCCCTACTATCCCTCATTTCCCTACCTCCACTCCCCTCACTTCCCCGCCCTCATTTCCCCTCACGAACACTACTTCCCCTTACCACACTTCCCCTACTTCTCCCTCAATCCTCATACCGTCCCATCCCCTGAATTTCAACACCATCATTTTTCCTCACTTCCCCAACTCCCCATAATTTCCAAAACTTCATCTACTGCCCTTCCCCTCATTTCCTTCACTCCCTCTTCCACCCTCTCTCATAATTTTTGATCATTCTTCCACAGTTCCCCTTCTTCCCCTAAACTATGTTTCTCTACATCCCCTTAATTCCCCTGCACTCACTTCCCCTACACAAATTTCCCTTGCGCTCACTTCCACTGCACTCACTTCTTCTGCTCTTTTTGTGGCCAAAATTATCTATAAGGGTCTGAAACTAACCCCTGAAAATTCGGCTATTTTTAGATTTTAGGGTCAATAGTAGTACGTGTGATAAAGCGAAAAATTAGAATGAAAAATAATATAGTTATTAACTTTTTTATTACAACATAATGATTATGTGTTATTATTTGTAGGAAAAAGGTGGCTGTCATTAGTTATATTGCTTTAAACTCTCCAAATATGAATTAGTGGAAATTTTACTAATTCATTCAGTACACTTAATTTTAATTATGAATCAGTTATTTTCAGAAGTTTCCTAATTTTAACAGTAAAAATAAAATAGAGGAACAATTTTTGAATGAAGGTTTTCTTTATACTCCAATATTATTCATAATAATAAAGTGCATTTTGAAATTTTCATTTTAATAAATGAATAAAAAGTGATTACATGTGTGAAAAAACTTTAAACTTTAAACAATTTCACATTCAAAAATTGTGCGCAAATATATTTTGAACATAACCTCTTAAAATTAATTGATTTCTTCAATACAACTATAACTGATCAATTAGTAATTTTCGTTTTACTAATTCAATCAATATATTTCTACTAATTACCAGTGACTCAATTCTGGCGACAGCAATTAGTAGAATTTAACTGACAGTCCGTTATATTTTACTAATTCAAATTTAGAGAGAACAATTATTTTTAAACTAGTCTTTTGATGTGAATCTTTCTTACATGAAGCACCTTTTGTTAAAGTTTACTATTACATTTTTGGAAGAATTGACGTTATTTGCTTCAAAATTGAATTATTTTGTTAAAAATTCAATAATTTTGTAAAAAGTCATACTTCTTGGATAAAAATCCAACTGCTTTGTTGAAAATTGATCTTTTTGATTTGAACATTCAACAATTTGATTGGAATTTTTTTCTTTCTTGACTAATACATTTTATTTATTTTTTAAATTCAACTATTTTTTTGAACATTCATCTTTTTGGTTTGAAAATTGGTCTCTTTCTGTAGAAATTTCACCTTTTTAGGTTGAAAATGAAAATATCTGATTAAAAATTAATCTGTTTCGCTTGAAATTACCTTTTTTTTGAAAATTAAACTATTTTGTGACAAATTCGTATTTTTGGCTGAAAAATTCAACAATTTGGTAGAAAATTAAACTATTTCTTTGGAAATTTATGTATTTTGTTTCAAATTTGTCTTTTTTGGCAAGAAATCAATTTTTTGTTGTTGAAATATCAACTATTACATGCTTCGTTGAAAATTCATTTTTTGTAGGTTGAAAGTTCAACTCCTTGGTTGAAAGGTGAACTACTTTCCTAAAAGTTAATTTGTTTGGTTGAAGATTCATGATTTTAGTTGAAAATTCATGTATTTTAAAATAAAAAATTATTTTAACTGAAATGTAACGATTTTGTTAAAAATTCGACTAATTGGTTTTAAATAAACGTTTTTGTTAAGAATCGATATTCACAAGTCGAAAATTCAACGATTTGACACGAAATTAAACTGGTTTGTAGAAAATTAGTTTTATTTCTCCTAAATGAAAACTGAACTACTCCATTTGATTGCAATTTTTTTCTTTCTTGACTAGCACATTTTTTTCGAAACTTCGAACTATTTTCTTGAACATTCGTCTTTTTCATTTAAAAATTCATCTCTTTCTGTAAAAATGTCACCTTTTTTGTTTTAAAATTTTAATTGTCTGGTTTAAAATTAATCTCTTTCGGTTGAAAATTAACTTTTTTTGAAAATTCAAATGTTTTGTAAAAAATGGTATTTTTTGTTCGAAAATTCAACAATTTAGTAGAAAATTGAGCTATTTGTTAGAAAAAATTATGCATTTTTAATAAAAATTCGTCTTTTTTGGTGGAAAATCTTTATTGTTGAAAATTCAACTGATTGGTTCAAAACGAGCTTTTTTGTTGAAAATTCGTATTCTTGGGTTGGAATTTCAACTATTTGGTACAAAATTAAACTGGTATGTAGAAAATTAGTTTTTTATTGAAAATTAATTTTCCTACATGAAAATTTAATTACTCCATTTTTTGTTAAAAATAGATCCTTTTTAGTTAAAAATGCAACTATTTAGTTAAAAACTATTTAAAAATTTTAAAAACGAAAAAGTATATGAGCTAAAACTTAAATAAAATTCGTACTAACTTCACATCCATTGTTGAATCTACTTACTTAAAAAATTATGTAATTTGCAGAAAATTTATCTTTTTTTGTTGAAAATTGGACTTTTTGGTTTGAAAATTCAACAATTCAATTGCAATTTTTTTTCTTTTCGGACTAACAAATATATATTTTCTTAATTCAATACTATTTTGTTGAAAATTTATCTGTTTGGTTTGAAAATTCACCTCTTTCTGTAGAAATTTCACCTTTTTTCGTGAAAAATGGAAGTTTGTAGAAAATTAGTTTTTTTTTCAATGAAAAATAATTCTTTTAAATGAAAATTTAACTACCCTGTTTTTGGTTAAAACGGCATCTTTTCTAAATAAAAAATTCAACTACTTAATTAAAACATTTTACAAATAAAAAAAAAAGCTAAAACTTAATGAAATAAAATTGGGACTAACATCACATCCATTGTTCAAACTATTTAGGGAAAAATGTACGTAATTTGTTAAAAATTCATCTTTTTTGGTAGAAAATTAATCTTCTTGGTTAAAAATTGAACTATTTGGTAAGAGATTGATTTATTTTGTTGAAAATTCGTCTTTTCTGCTGTAAAATTAATTTTCTTGATTGAAAATTCAACTACTAGGTTAGAAATTTATGTATTTTGCGGAAAATTCATATTTTTTATAGAAAATAATTCTTCTCTAATTTAAATAATAATCTTAAAGGAATGAAACAAACCACTTGTCGAAATACGGTACTAGGTCTATTTTGTATTTAATGTAAATTTAATTTGCGGTTCTTTGACAAAGAACTTTATTCTTAGCAACTGGGGCATTCACTGTTATAAGCAAGTAAAGATGCCACGCAGTGAAGCATTTAAAATTAAAAGCAGACATTCCGTAACATACGACGTTACTTAACATGAAATATGAAACAGCATTTACAGAAATCTCAGTTCCTCACTTTTCCAAAGAAATTTGCTATTTCTTGTGACTTTTGCGTACCATAAAATAAATGAGAGTCGTAAAAAAGCAAAAAGTAAAAATAAAAATGGTAGGGTTAAAGCTAGATGCATATGAAAGATGTTTTATTTTAAAGGATGAGCATATGAGAATTTCTTTTTATGAAATAATTACTGGAGATGAAAGAGTTCTGTTCATAGTTACATAATTAAAAATAATGATGATGAAAATAATTATACTAAACGTAACAACGTTAAAAAAGAATATCAACGAAGAAATGATTACATAAATGTAATACAGAAAAGTGTAATAAACATATAGGTACAATGGCAGTGATAAAAGCAGGAAACTGAGAGCAAAACTTAATTTTCAAAATTCCCTGAAATTTACCGTGACCAATTTGTCATTTTCCCTGGACATCAATATTAAAAAAGCAGCATTTTAATCTTGTAACATTTTTAACATAGAATCTTTTATAAATAGAATAAAACAATTTAAGATTAAAATACAAAATTTAATTACTTACTTCAACCAAAAATGTGACTTTTGTTCTACAAAGGATGAATTTTCTATAAAATAGTTTAATTTTCAATAAAATAGTTGATTTTTAACCAAACTGTTCAATTGATAACCAACAAAAACGAATTTTCAATACGTGGTCAAATTTTCAAACTAAAAGGATTAAACTGCAATCAAAAACAGTTGCATTTTCAACCAAATAAATTATTTTTTCAGAATATAGTTAAATTTTCAATCCGAACGGATGAATGTCCAGAAAAACAGTTGAATTTTGGACGAACATAACTTTTTAACAATATACATAAATTTTCAACAAAATAATGAAATTTTCAACCAAATAGTTGAATTTTTAACTAAATAGTTGAATGTTCTACCTACAACGATAAATTGTGAACGAAATCATGGAATTTTTAATGAAGAAGATTAAACTTTAAACAAAAAAAGTTGCATTTTCAACCAAATAGTTAAACTTTTGAGCCAAAAAAACGTGAAATTTTTACCAAAAGAGATAAATTTTAATACCAAAAGAAAAGTTAAGTTTCCAGTAGAAAAAATTGATTTTCAAAGAAAAAAGGACGAATTTTCATCAAAATAGTCAAATCTTCAATGACAGAGATCAATTTTTCAATCAAAAGACGATTTTTCAACAAATAAGGATTTTTCAGCCAAGGAAGAAAAAAAAATTCATTCAAATTGTTAACCTTTCAAGCTAAAAGACGAATTTACTATAAACCATTTAAATTTTCGACCTGAAAATATTAATTTTCAACAAAAAAGTTAAATTTCCACCAAACAGTTGCATTTTTAACCAGAAAAGAGGAAATTTCAAACCGAGAAGATTAGTTTCCTATCAAAAAAATACACATTTTCGACTAAAAAAGACCAAATTTTGACCATAAATGTAAAATTTACATTTTAGGTTAACAAAATTAATTTGTAAAACAACATTCAACATAATACTTCAATTTTCAACCAAAGAGATGAACCTTGAAACAAACAAAAAAATTAATTTTTAACAGATAAATTTAACTTTTACCCATGCAGTTGAATTTTCAATTAAAAAAGATCAATTTTCAACAAAATAGTTAAACTTTCAACCAAAGAAGATTAATTCGTGGGTTAGTGTATAGACAAACATCTGCATTTTTGTCCAAAAAATACCAAATTTCTACTTAAACAGATGAATTTTTTAAATAAAATGACGAATTTGAAAAAAAAGTTGGATTTTCAACCGAGATAGATTTCAGTTGAGTTTTCAACACTAAAATATGAATTTTCAGAAAAAATTTAAACTGGTAACCAAAGAAAATTAATTCGAGGATTAATTTTCAACCAAATAGTTGCATTTTTACCCCCAAAATATGAAATTTCTACTAAAATAGATGAATTTTTAAACCGAAAATTGTTGAATGTTTAGCCAAATAATAAAATTATTAATTAAAAATATAATTAAAGCGGAGAAAGCTAAGGGTGCCATTTCCCAATCATCAAATTTTACAGAAAAAGCAAAAAACAATTCTAGAGGAAAAATTTACAAGCGGTTGAGTAAATTATTATTTTTTGTGTACGTAAATGGATCCTTTTAATAACCACTTGGTGAAAAATAAATTGATTCTATAAATAAAAAACTATTTAACAGATTAATGGAATATTTTCAGTATTAGAACAAGATTTTCTAATTTTGATAATAATATCTCCAATTGTTAAATACTTGTCAAAATCCTATAATGACCACCTAATTGTTAAAACATAGAATATTTTATTTTAATTCATTCATTTGGTATGAGGTAAAATTTTTTTTAAATATTTGAATACATTTGAATATACTAAATTGTAGGCTAAAGAAATTCAAAACCTTAATTTTTTCACTAAAATGTTCCAGGTTTTCCCTAGCCTTCGGCCACCCCGATCAAATCCAAATATTTTCGGGTTCATTGCATAAGTTGTTCGCTTCTCTACAAATGCGTTTAAGCGCTGAATTCTCCCCATAATTAGTGCGATGCGAAGGTAGTTTAAACAATTTATAATTACGAAGAGAGTTTTCAGGAGCATGTAGACATATTTCAGCAAGTATTGAAGGACAGTCAATTATGTTATTTAGCATGTTGTGTAAAAAATTGACATCAGTGCACACCATCCTTGACGACAATTTGGGGATATTTAATAAAAATCTGATATCATCATAATTGTGATCGCATCGATTCATTATCATTCCGAGCTG
>JAABKJ010012459.1:0-10518 GCA_011634705.1 Andricus grossulariae
ACTACTTTACCACCGAGCAATTCACGCCTACCCCGAAAGGGAAACGGCTTAATGATATAATAATAATAATAAAAAAATAGGAAAAATTATTTTTATAGTAGATTAGGAAATTTCATTCTAAATTTTCACTATACATCAACAAAATTTCGAAAATATTCTCGTTGAATTTTTCGATTAGATCAAAATTCAAAAAGTTGAGCTTTTTCAAAATTTGAAACATCTTTTCATGAATTTTAGAAATTTTCGTCCAAGTTTCTGGTGCACGAAAAAAATACTCGCAAATTATCCTCATGCAATTCTTAATTTCGACAAAAATTAAAAGTTATATGATTTTCAACATTTTTAAAATTTTTAAAAAAAGGAAAACAAATTTTTTTGATGGATAAAGAAACATCAATATAAATTTCAACTAGATATAAAATATATTTCGAAACTATTCCCATGAAATTTTCCAACTAGACCAAAATTCAAAAACTTAGATAATTTTCAAAATATGCAATTTTTATTTTTAAGAGATTCGTGATTTACAAATTACCTCAATGAAATTTTTTAATTGGACACAAATTTTTTTCATTTTGTTGAAGGAAAGAAGTCTTTAGAGTGCAAAATGGCTAAGATATGGATTTATTTATAACATTACCAATTACTTTGGATTTGAAATAATTTGTATCCAAGCATTGTGTTTACGTATATTTCAAATAAAAAAGTGAAAAAAAAATTCTCTAAGTATATTCAATCTCAAAGTAGTACTTTCACTCATTAGTTTGTTAATATAAAAAAGCCTTTCTTAAATAGCTCGAATATCATCTTGAGTCTCAATTCTAGTCTCGAATTTCAAATCTCGTCTCAATCATCGTCTCGAATATTGTCTAGAATCCCAAATCTCGTCTCGAGTCTTGAATATCGCCTTGAATCTTGTCTCGAATATCGTCTTGAATCTCGTCTGGAGTCTCGAATCTCGTCTTGAGTCTCGTAAAAAGTACGATGGACGGACACTTAATCTTGAAGTAGCAGTTGCACTCATTCATTTGTTATCATAAAAAAAATCTCAATGTTTTTTTTTTGCAACGTAACCTGCTGAATTTTATTTTAGAGGATTGTCTTCACAATTTGTACATACATGTTGTACATAAATATTGATAAGTAGTTGCAGAAAAAATAGGATCGTTTATTGAAAAATGGTCAAATTTATTGTTTAATAGAAGATTAAAAAAATCAGAACTCACAAATCTCTTTGAGACTTGATGAAATTTTATTTAAAAGAAAAATGCTCAAATCAGATACAAATTATAATCTCTATAATAATTTGTCCAGAAAAACTTTTTTACCCCACTGTACAATGAGAAACTTCGTTAAAGATATTAGATAATGGCAAATTGCTAACAACATCTTCTCATAGAGGTTCTTAAAAAAAACCTTGCTCCTAAAACAAAATCTGAGAACCAATATCCTCATTTGCATTTACCTCCTCATAATTAGTTTCATTTGCACCCGTTACTACAGTTATCTTGCTCCCGTAGCAAAAACTCGTTAAGCCAGTCTGGCTGCATCTTTGTTCGACAAAATAAAACTATTAACTAGAAAATATAAACTCATACATATGCCTATATTATATTCCTCGAAATATTTCTGTACAGGGCCTTTATTTGGGCCTCAGGCCCCGGATTTGTTAGTAAACAAAGAAGCGTGATTTCGGTGGCGATATAGCCAACGCCCTTAATGTTCAGCGAAATACAAGAGGGATCAGAGGAAAAAGGTAAAAAAAAGAGGGAATGATTCAGAATCGTGGAAAGGGGAGGGAGAAGAAGAATGAGGGAGAAAGAAGGAGAAGTGAAAATAAAATAAAAAAGGGCTCGGCATGGCTTCAAATCAAGGACCAGACGAACCGGTCTCCCCTCCTCGATGGGGCCCAATTTTTTTTCCTTGGCCTTTTTTTTTCTCCTTGGAAGCCTTACCCTTCTTTTTCTTCTGGAGCGATCCTCGCAGGTGTCCAATGGGTTTGAGGGCTGCCCAAAACCACCCTTGGTGACTTCACTGACCCCTGCGGTTTTCTCCCATCTTTGATGCAGCATGAATGCATTTGAAGGCCGAAAGTCGAAACCGGTGTGCTCGACCCACGCAATATCCGCTTTTGGTACCGGATTATCGAAGTGCCTTTTTATTTAACCTTTAATGAGAGGTCGAACTTGTCGATAGAGAAGGTCAGATATAATCGACTCGGGGCCTTTAGGTGTGAGCAGGTGGGCTCGGGGTGTGAAGTTATCCCAGGGCTGAATGATCTGTCTGAAAATATTTCAAGGACATATCTCTATTGTTTGGGTTTCGGAAATAATTATTCATTTTTAAAGTTTTATCTTGCGATAACTCGGGTAGGGTTCATCCATAAAATACGTTTCCAGTTTTTGGTTATTTTTGACTACAAAGATGAACTTTCAACCAAGAAGATTAATTTTCTACTAAAAGACGGATTTTCAACTAGATACGTGAATTTCAAACCAAGTAGTTGAATTTTAAACTGAAAGAGATCATTTCTAAGCCAGAAAAAGAAATAGTTAAATTTTCGGTTTAAAAAATTAATTTTCAACAGAAAAAGAATCTTCAACCATTTTAATTCAACGAAAAAATATGATTTTTTAACAAAGTAGTTGAATCTTCAACCAAATGAATGAATTTTCAACCACTTTAATTTTCTATGAAAAGAGACGAAATTTTCAACAAAAAATTTAGGTTTGTTTGTTTTTCAACCAAAAGTTAATTTTTAATCGAAAAAGATGAATATCCAATTAAATAGTTCAGTTTTCCACTAAAGAAGCTCAATTTTCAACGAAACATGAAATCGTTAAATTTTCAATTAAAAAATTTTAATTTTCAACAACAAAAAAAAGCGAATTTTAAACAAGATGAATTCAACTAAAAAGGTGAACTCTTACCAAAACGGTTGAATCCGCAACCGAAATAAAGAAAAGATTTTTAACAAGAAAGTTAATTTTCAATCAAGAAAGATGAATTTTCAACTAAATATTTATTTTTCAACCAAGGGGTGAATATAAAAATAATACGAATTCCTGTTAAAGCAGTTTCAGTTTCAACAAAGCAGTTGGATTTTTAACCAAAAAAGATCAAATTTTTAAATAAATAGATCAATTTTCAACCAAATAGATCAATTGTCCACCAAAATCTACTATCAACCCAAAAATAGGTATATTTAAGAAAAAAGTTAAATTTCTACCAAATTGTTGAATTTCGAATCTGAAAATATGAATTTTCAACAAAAAAGTTCATTTACAAGCACATTATTGAATATTCAACTAAAATAATTAATCTTCAACCAAAAAAGATGAAATTACAACAAAATAGTTGAATTTTAAACACAAAAATAGGTTTTTTCAATAAAAAAGTTGATTTTCTACCAAATAGTGAAATTTTCAAATAAATGACTTAATTGAACAAATACTTGAATTTTCTACCAAAATAGTTGAATTCTCAACCAAAAATATGAATTTTCAACCCGAAAATATAAGTTTTCAACAAAAAAATTAATTTACAACCACATAATCTAATATTTAACTAAGATAAAAAATAAATAAACTTCAACCATGTAAAATTTTAAGATGAAGTCAAAAATAGTTGAATTCTCAACAAAAAAGACGATTTTTCAATAAAAAAGATTAATATTCTACTCAAAAAGAGAAAAATTTTCAGTAAAAGAGTTAAGTTTTTAAGCTAAAAGTCGAATGTTCTAGAAAACAGTTGATTCTTAAACCAAATAATAGGAATTTTCAACCAGAAAGTTAATTTTGACTCCAATTAGATGAATTTTGAACCAAATAGATAATTTGTTAATCAACTAAGTAAAACTTAAAATAAAAGCTGATTTTTAAGAAAGTAGTTTATCTTTCAATAAAGCAATTAAATTTTCAAGCAGAAAAGATTCATTTTTAACCAAATAGCTTAATTTTCAACAAAAAAGATTAACTTTTTTTATCAGAAAGATGAATGTTCTACAAATAAAAGACGAATTTTCAACAAAATTTTTGAATTTATGAGCCGAAAAGACGAATTATCAACAAAACGGTGGAATTTTCAATGCAGTAATATGATTATTCAATAAAAAAGTTAATTTTTTGCCACATGGTAAACTTTCAACAAAAAAATAGTTTAATTTTTAACTTAATAGTTGAAATTTCTACCAAAATAGTTGAATTTTCAACAAAAAAATAAATTATAACCAAATAGTTTAATTCTCTACCAAATTGCTAAGTTTTCAAGCTTGAAATATGAATTTTCAATAATGAAACACTTGCATTTTCAACCAAAAAGGATGAATTTTAAAACCAGAAGATCAATTTTCTACCAACAAGACTAATTTTTATCAAAATACATGAATTTGTTACTAAACAGTTGAATTTTCGAATAAAAATAGCAACTTTTTAATCAAATATTTGAATTTCCAACTATAAAAGATAAATTTTCAACCAAAAAGTTTCATTTTCCACCAAGAAGATTGATGTTCTACCAAAAAAGACGAAGTGTCAACAAAATACATAAATTTTGAATAAAATCGTTAAAATTTCGAGAAAAATACTTGAATTTTCCACAAAAATATGAATTTTCAACAGAAAAGTCAATTTTCAACCAAATAGTTTTATTTTATACCAAATTGTTAAATTTTTCACCCGAAAATATGAATTTTCATCCAAAAAAGTTAATTTACAACCACATAGTTGAATATTCAACTAAAATAAAGAATTTTCTATCTAAAGAGATAAATTTTTAACAAAAGAGTTAAGTGTAAAGCAGATAAGTTTCATTTTCAACAAAAATTTATTCATTAAATTTTCAGATGTAAGAATAAATTTTGAACCAAAAACCAATTTACAACAAAATAGTTAATTTTTTGACCAAAGACGTGAATCTTAAAATAAAAACGAATTTTTGCCTAAGTATTTCAACTTTCAACAAATTAGTTTAATTGTCAAACAAAAAGATGGATTTTTAACCAAATAGTTCATTTTTGAACCAAAAAGGTGAATTTTCGCCAAGAAGATTAATGTTCTACCAAAAAAGACCAATGTTCAACAAAATTGTTGAATTTATAAGCCAAAAAGACGAGTTACCTACGAAAAAGTTAAATTTTCAACACAAAAATAGAATTATTCATTATAGATGTTAATTTTCTCCCAAATAGTAACATTTTCGAATAAATAGTTTAATTTTTAACCAAATAGTTGAATTTTCAGCAAAAAGTATGAATTTTTAACAAAAAAGTTATGTTTCAATTAAATAGTTTAATTTTCTACCAAACTGTTTAGTTTGCTACCGAATTGTTTAATTGTCTACCAAGCTGCTTAATTTTCTTCCAAACTGTTGAATTGTCAACTTAAATGAGACTTTCCTATGGTACTTTTGTTCCAAAAAAGTTCTCCATCTGCAAGCCGTATTTTTAACTTGTTTTGTACTTTTTTCTTATTTTAACAGTAATTTTTTGGGATAAAAATCCTATGAATACTGATAAATTTTGTTTTGAAATGAAGTAGGACTTTTCTAATACTTTCACCTCAAAAAAGTCCTGCTGATACAGAACGTGTTTTATACTTTTTTGGTAGTTCAGTCCTATTTCGGCAGGATTTTTATGGGACATAAATCCAATGAATAATTATAAATATTTTTTCAACGAAGTAGGACTTTTCTAATACTTTTGCCCTAAAAAAGTCCTGCTGAAACAGAACGTATTTTATATAGAAGTATACTTTTCTGTAGTTTAGTCCTATTTCAGCAGGATTTTTATGGGACATAAATCCTATGAATACTGATAAATATTTTTTAACGAAGTGGGACTTTTCTAGTACTTACGTTCTAAAAAAGTCCTGCTGAAACAGAACCTATTTTATACACTTTTGGTAGTGTATTCCTATTTCGGCAGGATTTTTCTGGGACATTAATCCTATTAACACTTATGAATATTTTTTCAACGAAGTAGGACTTTTCTAATACTTTTGTCTCCAAAAAGTCCTGCTGGTACAGAACGTATTTTATACTTTTTGGGTAGTTTAGTCCTATTTCGGCAGGTTTTTTATGCGAAATAAATCCTATGAATACTTATAAACCTTTTTTTTAATGAAGTAGGAAATTTTTAGTATTTTGTACATTTTTTCGTATATCAAGTAGGACATTGCTAGCAACAATTTTCTCCTAAAAAAAATCCTGCTGAAACAGGGCATATGTACAACTTTTTTAACTGTTTAATCGTATTTTTTGGCAGTACTTTTCTGGGCCATTATTTCTATGAGTACTTATAAACACGTTTTAAAAAATGAAGTAGGAATTTTGTTGTATTTTTGCACCAAAAAAATCTGCTGAAGCAGGACACATTTTACATTTTTGGTTCGACAGTACGTCTTTGGGACATAAATCCTATGAGTATTTATAAAAATGTACAACGAATAAAGTAGGAATTCTTTAGAAATTGTGTCCAGAAGAATCCTGCCCAAGTAGAAGGTATTTTATACTTTTTTTTGTTACACTTTAGTCCTATTTCAGCAGTATTTTTTTGGGACATAAATCCTATAAATACTTATAAATTTTTGTTTTAAATGATAAGTAGGACTTTTCTAGTACTCTCGTCTCAAAAAAGTCTTGCTGAAACAGAATGCATTTTAAATATTTTGGATAGTTTAGTCCCACTTCGACAGCACTTTTTTTAAACATAAATCTTATGAGTGCATATGCGTACTCATAAGATCCTACTTTATTTTTTTAAATTTCATATATGAAATATACAAAAAATGAAGTAGAAGTTTTCTATTACTTTCGTTCCAAAAAAGTTCTTCATCAGCAGGACTTATTTTTAACTTGTTTGTTACTTTAGTCCTATTTCAGCAGTACTTTTTTGGGACATAAATGACATGAGCACTAGTAAAAATTTGAAAAAAAATGTAGGAGAAATCAGAAGAAAAAAAGTTCAATTTGTCTCCTTCTGGAATTTTAAAAAATGTTGAGAAAACTACTGTATCTCATATCCACTAATACAGTAAAACTTTATTCGAAATCCTGATGGGATTCCAATGCAACTTTTTTTTTACTTGGAATCGAATAATCAAAGTAAGAAAAATAAAAACAATGTGTAGTAATGAAAGTCAACAATGAAGAAAAAAAATGTAAATAATTTATATATCTTTCTGCACGTGTTTTAAAAAGCCAGATGCACGAAACGTGTTACATTGCACGAATCGCATCTTTCACTTCTGTCTGAAAGTGTGATATGAATAAGTCGTATAAACGTATTCGTCTGATAACACAGTTTGCATATTTTATCTGCACTAACAAGATTTGGTTTACAAAACGAAAGAACTTTTTCGAGATAAATCGCGATTTTTATTTAAAATTAAATATTTGACATGGTGCATAATAGGTTGGTCCAAAAATGCATTAAGATTTTTTTTCTTCAAATTTTTATGCATATTGCTCCCAAATTTATTCGAAACCACACAAAAAAAAAATTGCGTTAAAGAAATGATATTTCGAGGAGTTTTTAAAAAAATGTTCCACTTTAGGTCCAATTTTCAATTAAATAAGGTAATAATTAATTGAAGCTAAGAAAAATCATTGTTTAAACAATTTATTATTATTTCTAATAATATTCTCTTTGAATAATGTTAGGAAGTTGCTGTTTTTCTGAAATAATCAACTTTTTCTCCACTTTTTCATTTAGAGTGATCATAATTAATTTCATTTAATAAACTTATTTGTTTAAACAAATTATTATTCTTTATTACTATCTTCTCTTAGATAATTGGCAGAAAGTTGCAATTTATTCTGAAGTTTTAAACTTCTTTCTACTTTTCACTCTGAGCTAAGTAATAATTAATGCAATTTCACAAAATCAATTGTTCAAGCAAATTATTATTATTTATAACTATCTTCTCCTACAGTAAAGCTAGATAGTTGCGGTTTTTTCTGAAATTTTCAACTTTTTGTCCACTTTTCTCTTAAAGTACGGTACTAATAAATGAAATTCAGCAAAAATAATTTTAAACAAATTATTATTGTTTATAACTATCTTGTATAGTAAAGCTAGATAGTAACGGTTTTTTCTGAAATTTTCAACTTTTTGTCCACCATTCAATTAGAGCAAGGTAATAATTGATTCAAGTGAGTAAAAATTATTGTCCAAACAGATAATTATTGTTGTTTATAACTATCTACTCCTATATTAATGCTAGATAGTTGCGTTTTTTTTGTTGCAATTTTAAACTTTTAGTCCACTTTTTACTTAATGAGACAATAATGAATTCAAAATAACAAACATAATTGTTTAAATAAATAATTATTGTTTATAACTATCTTCTGTTAAATAATTGTTAAAAACTCGTAGTTTCTTCCGAATTTTTCAACTTATATTCAACTTTTCAACTAGAGTGAGGTAATAATTAATGCAGTTGAACAAACCTAATTTCTTAAACAAATTATGATTGTTTATAACTATCTTCCCTACAGTAAAGGTAAATAGTAGCATTGTTTCTAAAATTTTCAACTTCTCGTCTAGTTTTCTCTTAGAGTAAAGTAATACTTAATGAAATTTAGCAAAAATAATTGGTTTAACAAATTATTATTGTTTATAAGCATAACAGAGAATCATTTTTTTTACAATCTCTTTCTTTTTTGTGAATATATTTTGCTCAAAAAATCAAATGTTTGAAATATCCGTCAAATTTTCTTTATGGATCATATTAAATGTAAATTTTCCTATAAGTTGTTACTGAGACCCTTTTTGTTTAAATTAATAATAATAATATTTATTATTTGTTCCTAACTAAAAGGTCAAAGAAAAGCCCAAAAATTCAGAAAAACCCGCAATATTCCAGCATTACACTAAAAGAAGATAGTTATAAGTAACAATAAGTTATTTAAGCAAATACTGTTATTAACTTGCAGTAATTATTATATCACTATACGTAAAAATTGGACGGAAAGTTAAAATATCCTGAGAGATAGTTATAAACAATAATAATTTGTTTAAAAAAATGATGTTGAAAAT
The DNA here is from genome assembly GCA_011634705.1 of Andricus grossulariae. NCBI lineage: Eukaryota > Metazoa > Arthropoda > Insecta > Hymenoptera > Cynipidae > Andricus > Andricus grossulariae. Next base: position 9,038 of record JAABKJ010012459.1, read on the forward strand.
TTCAGTAAAAACCGCAACTTTCGAGCATTGTTCAAAGAGAATAGTATTAAAGATAATAAGAGATTTCATAAACAATGAAAAATTTAAAACTAAACTGCATCTTTCTAGCACTATTCTGAAAGAATTTTTTTTATAAATAATAATAATTAGCTTAACTAATTATTTCTGTTAAATTAAATTTTGTATTGCCTTGCTTTAAACTGAGAAACTGAAAGCAAGTCGAAAAACGTGGAAAAACTGTTACTTTCTAACTTTATTCTGAGACAAAATTGCTATTAACAATAATAAATTATTTGAAAAATTTATTTATACATATCATTATTAATAGAAAGTAATACTCTATGTATCAGAAAGAACTTGTAATAAAAAAACCACAACAAAATCATAGCTAACGCCAAAAACTCGCAAAACCCAATTTTTCACTTATTGTGGTTTTTTGGGACCCTATAAAATAGACTTATGGGGGTTATATTTGAAAAGTCATTCTTGATTCGTATTCTGTGGTTAATTTAAAAGATAGGTGTTGAGTTTCACGTCAATTGACCTCTTTTTGACGATTCTGAATAAAATTTACAAAAATGTCTATTTTCTTATCGGAAACAGCTGTTAAACTTAATGGGGGGAACCTCTAAATATAATTTTTTTCAAGAAAAAAAGACGTATTAATTTTTTTGTATATTCAAACAAATTTCGGGGTGATATACATGAAAATTCGAGAGACAAAAATTTGGACCACCCTAGTGCACAGTAAATCCCAATGATATTTTTTATCTGAAGTTGGATAAGAACTTTGAAAACAATTGACAACTATGTATAAAGTTGTTAATGATGTTGTGAATGCTCCTACCGATAAAAATAATCCGATGTCGGATAATTGTAGTTGACATTTTTATTTATTTATTTTTATTTTACCTAACAGCCGAGATTAATTATAGGATATAATGCTTAATTGTAATAATATAATGCCTCCATATGTAACTTTAAATTTTAATATAATACGCTTAACAATAATCTCTCTTCGCACTTTTATGTTCTATGAAAGATTAAAAAATTATTTTGCTTCTGTTTTGAAGAATGAGAAATCGTTTGCAACATTTTGATCCAATTGACCAGTAATCTATACATATAATTTTTGACAATTATTTTCAAATTATATTACCCTGGTCAATATTTGAACATCTTTTTAGATTGTTATCCAACTTCAGATGAACAATATTTCTGAGATTTATTGTGTGCACTGTTAGAAGTAATTTCATGAAATTTTATGAAAATGTTAGTGAACCTTCTTATACTATGGTTAGCGAAAAACTCATTGAAATTTCATGCAACACTGAAATTTGAATAGCCTCATTGAAATTTCAATGTAAGTTTTGAAACTATTTTACGAGATAAGTTCATTGCATTTTTTGTAAATGTTCACGAATATCCTATGGATATTCAATGTAAATAGTGAAACCTTTTTAAGAACAGTTCTCTGAAAT
>JAABKJ010012460.1:0-10518 GCA_011634705.1 Andricus grossulariae
ATTTTAGTATACACGGGCATATTAAATTTCCTATATGTTTACTAAATTCATTACACTTTGTAATTTTAGTATACTTATCGTATACCGAATTTAGTATATGCGTATACTAAATTTCATATACATGTATGCTGGATTTAGTATACGCGTATACTAAATTTCATGTATGTGCATACTAAATTCAGTATATGCATATACTAAATTTACTGTATGCTGGTATACTAAATTTAATTTTATGTTGTGCATTCTTGCTTTCATTACATGTATACTAATTATAGTACAGATTTTTCTAACACAGTGTGCTTGAGCTGCAACATTACTGAACCCTCAGTTTTTTCTGTGATAAAATTGCAACGTATTAAGAAAGTATAAAATATAGGATAAATGGCTCATGTAATTCATATGATGGCATTGCTATCTTTAAAATTAATATTTCCTCGTTAATTTGGTATTTTTGTATGTAATACTTTCGTATGTAATACCAAATTCGACCTGTAATTTAAAGTCGACCCATGTATCGCCATCCTCTCAGTTCAAAGAAGTGCAATGAAAAACATGAATACCAATTCGAATATTACGATCAGCATTTGAAATTCGTTCCTTAAAGAGAAATTCAATTTCCACAGGATCGACTATGCTTTAAATAAATTTTCACCCTCTCCTTCATATTGAAATAACTCATTTTCTTTCACCTTATGCATTTCCGGACGTAGGCATCGGAAGGAATGTAGTAGAAAAGTCCGGACAGATTCGTACACGCATAGGAGTTGCAAGAAGAAGAAAAAGAAGAGGATTGGTGTGTGCTGCAATATCGGAAGTATGAGGGGAAAATATGCTTCCGAGGCACAATCAAAGCCCGAATGCATTCCGGGCACGGCCTGGGCAGGGGTTTCAACTATATTGGAATTTTCTTCGGTATCCCCTGCTCGCCTTCCGTTCTTCTGGTTGCCTTCTTTTCACCAAGCGTGCTACGAACAAATCTATGTACGATCAATGTACACACGTATCTCGATCTTGACATTCATATATTTTATATCTAGCACAGACGAGGATCTGCTGGTGATATCTACCCTCCTCGAATACAATACCTTGTTTTGCCATCTCTCCTCTTTTCGCCCGTGTGAAACGACTGAATCTGAATTATCTCTATACAGGTGTACGAGGCAACTCGAGAGCCGTAGACAACACCGGATTTACAGCGCGTATCCGATTTTCTGAAGGCTAGATATTGAAATCAAGTCGCTTGAATCTCTTCTCTATCCAGCCAACTGTATCATTCAGAGTTTCACATTTTCTATTCGAGTATATCTTTTATTAATACACAGATTTCAGGGTGCGCCTCTTTTTTTCTTAGTTTCCCTTTTTTTCTTGAAATTCCCCTATTCTCCAAAAACTTCCCCTTTTCCCCCTTTTCTCTTTCAATAAACGATATTTGAAAATACAATGTTTGAATTACGCGCAGAATTCTCTGAAATTCGCAAGTGTACACTGTTAGAAAAATCTGTACTAGATTTAGTATGCATGTAATGGAAGCAAGAATGCACAACATGAAATTCAATTTAGTATACCAGCGTACAGTTAATTTAGTATATGCATATACTGAATTTAGTATGCACGTACGTGAAATTTAGTATACGCGTATAGTAAATGCAGTATACATGTATACGAAATTTAGTATACGCATATCCTGTCAGTATATACGTTCCGTTTCGCGTGGGTTCCGTCTTCATCATCTGTAAACATGATGAGATGAAAAATGAAATTGAAGAACAAAGTTTTAATTTGCAAATAATCATATGGCTAAGCTACATTTACGTTAATGAAAAAAACATACATTTTAAAGAGAAGATTTCGCATATCCTCGCAGAAAGAAGCCGAAACTTTTAACATTACAATGATCTCAGACATATGCTACCGGCTACGTTGCCCAACTCGCGTAAATCAAAATGCGCTTGCGCAGCTGAATATAGTAAACACGTATATTAATTTTAGTATACAGAAACTATGAAATTAATATACGTGAAAGAAACTTACTGTACACTTATTAAATTTAGTGTACATATAAGTTCATAAAAGAAATGTAGTATACGTAAGTATACTAAAATTACAAAGTGTGATGCATTTAGTAAACATATAGGAAATTTAATATGCCCATGTATACTAAAATTGCAAACATTTATAACAGTATATAGCAGCCATTATTTATTACTTATCACAAAACAGTATGAATCCCGTGATAGAGGACAGTGACGAAGATTAAGAGTACAGCACATTAAAATATGATTCATTGTTCAAATCATACTTACTTTATTAATTCATAAGCTGAAAATAATTATGCTTCCCCATTCTCATAGAATTACATACATATTAGGGGCCATCATTTTATTTTTATTTTTTTTTTAACCACGAAGTAATCCTTTGATCTTATACTAAAAACATATGTTGTTACACTGGACATGAGTATATTACAGAAAAAATGGCAGTGTAGCCACTGAAAATTCATATTAAAAAAATTGTTACGAAATTACAATAATTTTTTGAGCCCCTTCTCGTAGAAGGAATTGATTGCTAATTTTTTGTATAGTTGTTTCAATATCCTATATAACATATTTTTAAGCCATCAAAATCGGTTCAGTCAATGTTAGACAATTTTGCTGAAAATGTATCTTTGTAGGTTCAACATTCAACTATTTTGTTAAAAATTTAATGCTTTTGTTGAAATTTCAACTATTTTGGCCAATTAATCATTTTTCGTCAAAAATTCAACTGTGTTGTTAAACTATCGTCTTTTTGGACATAAAATATGATTTTTCGTAGAAAAGTTAGTTTTCTTGGTTGAAAATTAAATAAATATAATATAATATAATAATATTTAATTAATTGAATAATAATATAAATAAAATTAATAATAAATTAATTAATTGTTGAATTGTTGAATTACAGAGAATTACGTAGATTTACGGATAGAAAGTGTAATGCGGGAATGACAACGAAGCGCATAACAAAGCGTTAAGCCATTGAAACGCCAACGATTCGTGCTTCGAAGCACATGGAGAATTCAATTTACACTTCGAAGATTCTGAACATATACAATAGATATTATCACATACTATCATAATAATTTGAAATATTCAAAAATTTAATTGATTATATAAATTTTAAAGAAAATATTGCACTTTTAACAAAATAGGTAAATTTGTTTACAAAATAGTTAAATTTACAACCACGAAAATGAATTTTCTACCAAAAAGACGGATTTTCGAAAAATACCACAAATTTTCAATGAAGTAGTTGAATTTTCAAAATTGAAAATGTCAATTTTTAACCAAAAATGGAATAGTTGTGTTTTCATTTAAAAAGAAACAATTTTTAATTGAAAACAGACATTTTAACCAAATAATTGAATTTTTAGTTGAAAAACTTAATTTTTTACTTGAAAAGATAAATTTTCCACGAAAAAAGGTGAAATTTCTACCAAAACAGATGAATTTTCAAATCAAAATGACAATTTTTCTACAAAACAGTTAAATTTTCAACCAAATAGATGAATTTTAAACCTAAAAATACCATATTTTAACCAAAAATGGAATGATTTAATTTTAGTTTGAAAAGGAACCATTTTCAATTTAAAAAAATGGTTAACCAAGTTGTATTTTCTACCAAATAATTAAATTTGTAATTAAACAACTGGATTTTCATTCTAAAAAGATAAATTTTCAACAAAAAAAGGTGAAATTTCTGCTAAAAGAAATGAATTTTCAACAAGACTTAAAATTTTAGTTGGTAATCAAAAAATTAATATTCTACCCAAAAGGACGGATTTTCTACTAAAAATGAGAAATTTTGAACCAAAAATGGAATAGTTAAAATTTTAATTATGAATGTTCAATGATGAAGCAGAGCTAAATAGAAAAAAATTAATTTGGAACCAAAAGCGAAACTATTTTTCAAGAAATGCAATTAATTTTTAAATAAAATGATAAATCTTCAACTAAAAAAATGTATTAGTAATGGAATATTAAAATTTTAAATTTATAAATGAAAAATATAAATAATAAACTAATTAATAAAAATCCAATTAAATTGAATTAAATTAAATTAATTCATTCAAAAAATCCAATCAAATTAAATTAAATTTAATTTGTTTTTTTAATAATTAGTTTACTATTTATATTTTTTATTTATAATTTATGAATTCATAATTGAAAATTTAAATATTTCATATCTAATATATTTTGTTAGTTGAAGATTTATCATTCTATTTAAAAATTCATTTCATTGCTTGAAAATGCGTCTCCTGTGATGAATTTTCAACAAACAAATATTATTTATTCATTAATTAAATTAAAATTAAAATGAATGAATTAAAATGAATTTTCAACTAAAGAGGTGAATTTGCAACTAAAATTATCGATCTTCAGGAAAAAAATCCACATTTGCAACTATAAATTTATAAATTATAAATATTAAAAAAGTATAAATATAAAATATAAATAATAAAATAATTATTAAATAGTTAAGTTAAAATATAAAATTATTATTATGCAATATATGAATTTTGAACCAATATTTATATCTTATATATTTAAATTTTAAACCGAAAATGGAATAGTTAAATTGTAAGTAAAATGCAACATTTGATATTTTTAGAAAAAAAATTAGTTTTAAATAAAAAACAATTATGTTCAACCAAGAAAGATTTTTAATTTAAGAAGGAAATAAAATTCTAACCAAATCGTTGAATTTTCTAAAAAACAGTTGAATTTTGGAAACTAAAATATAAATTTTTAAACAATAGTTGAATTTTCAACAAAATAATTACATTTTTAACAAAATAGTTACATTTTCAAACAAATAGTAGAATTTCCTACCTACAGAGATGAATTCTTAACGAAAAATGTAATAATAATATTGTAATTTTTAATATAAAATTCAATTCTTAACAAAAATAAAACATTTTTCAACAAAATACTTGAATTCTCAACCAAAAAGACGAATTTTCAACAAATAATGATTTTGCTGTCAAGATAGAAAAAAAATTTATCCAATTTTTGAACAATCAAGTTAAAAGACGAATTTAGAAACAAATGAGAAAGTTACATTTTTAGTTTAAAAAAATTTATTCAAAAACAAAAAAAAAATTTCCACAAAATAGTTGAATTTTTAACCTAAGAGTTAATTTTCAGAGTAATTTTTAACCTTTAAACAAATTAATTTATAACACAGTAGTTCAACTTTTATCCAAATAGCTGAATTTTCAAATTGAAAAATAAATTTTCAACAAAATAATTCAACTGTCAACCAAAGAGATGAATTTTCATCTAAAATGATAAATATTCAGCAAATAATGATTTTTCAGTCAAGAAAGAAAAAAATTTATCCAAATTGTTGAACATTCAAGCCAATAGACGAATTTTCATAAAAAAAGAAAGTTACGTTTTCAGTTGAAAAAAAAAAATTTTAATTAAAAAAAACGAATCTTCCACGAAATAGTTCAACTTTCAACCAAAGAAGATTGATTTTCAAAAGAAAATTTTAAATTGTTCTATTATTTAATTGTTTGGTTTGAAATTCAAATTTAAATTAATAAACCATAATTGAACAAATAACGAAATCGGTCATATAAAATCATTATTCAGAAAATTACTAAATTTATTAATTGGAAAAATTTGGAAATACTGAATATATGCAAAGATAATATAAATAAAATAAATATAGTGAAAAGTTGTAGTCTTGTACTTAAGGTTCATGTCAAGGACGATAATTATTTTCAACGCACGTACTTGTTCCAATTTTTTTCAAGACGTTCTATTTATCAGACATTTTCATGTGTCACTTGTTTTAATTATTTAGAAAAATTGCTTCTTCTCTCTGCATCTAATTTAATCTTTCTAGATTTAAATATTTAATAAAAAGGTGCTAAAAGGGGTTAATTAATAAAGGTTCAATAAGGTTAAATAAAGTTAAATAAAGTAAAATAACGCTAAATAAAGTTAAAATAAGGTAAATGAAGTTAAATAAAGTTAAACAAAGTTAAATAAAGTTTAATTAAATCAAATAAGTTTATATAAAGTGAAATAAAGGTAAGTGAAGCTAAATAACGTTAAATAAAGTGTAAAGTGAAATTAAGTTAAATGAAATTGCTTAAAGTTTAATAAAGTTTAAGAAAGTTAAATGAAGCTAAATTAAGGTAAATAAAGTTAAATAAAAACAAATAAATTTAAATGAAAGTAAATAAAGGTAAATAAAGTTAAATAATGCTGAATAAAGTTGAATAAAGTCAAATGAAGTTCAATAAAGTTAAATAAAGTTAAATAAGGTTGAATGAAGTGAAATGAAGTCAAATAAAGTTAAATAAAGTTTAATAAAGTTAAAGAAAGTTGAATAAAGTGAAGTGAAGTTAAATGAAGTTGCATACAGTTTAAAAAAGTTTAATAAAGTTAAATGAAGTTGAAAAAGGTCGAATAAAGTGAAATATAGTTAAATGAAGTTAAATGAAGTTGAATAAAGTATAATGAAGTTGAATGAAGTTTAATAAAGCTAAATACAGTGAAATTAAGGTGAATAAAGGTATATAAAGTCAAATAACGTTAAATAAGATCAAATAAAGTTAAATGAAGTTAAATGAAGTTGAATAAAGTTGAGTAGAGTTGAATAAAGTTAAATAAAGTCAAATGAAGTTAAATGAAGTTAAATAACGTTTATTAAAGTTTAATGAAGGTAAATAAAGTTAAATAAAGATAAATAGAGTCAAATAAAGTTAAATAAAGTTAAATGAAGCTAAATTAAGGTAAATAAAGTTAAATAAAAACAAATAAAGTTAAATGAAGTTACAAAAGGTTGAATAAAGTGAAATAAAGTTAAATGAAGCTGAATAACGTTAAATGAAGTTAAACTAAGTTAAATGAAGTTAAATAAAGTTAAATAAAGTTAAATGAAGGTAAATGAAGGTAAATGAAGTTGAATCAAGTTTATTAAAGTTAAATGAAGGTAAATAAAGGTAAATAAAGTTAAATAATGCTGAATAAAGTTGAATAAAGTCAAATGAAGTCAAATAAAGTTAAATAAAGTTAAATAAGGTTAAATGAAATGAAATGAAGTTGAATGAAGTTTAATAAAGTTAAATACAGTGAAATTAAGGTGAATAAAGGTAAATAAAGTCAAATAACGTTAAATAAGATCAAATAAAGTTAAATGAAGTTAAATGAAGTTGAATAACGTTGAGTAGAGTTGAATAAAGTTAAATAAAGTCAAATAAAGTTAAATGAAGTTAAATAACGTTTATTAAAGTTGAATGAAGGTGCATAAAGTTAAATAAAGATAAATAGAGTCAAATAAAGTTAAATACAGTTTAATAAGGTTAAATGAAGATAAATGAAGGTAAATATAGTTAAATAAAGTTAAATTAAGTTAAATAAAAATATTATGATGTTAAAGGTTTTTGTCTATATGGTCGATAATAAATATTTTGTGAATATTGATTATTAATTTTTAAAGCTGTGTAAAAAATTTCTCTAGCTCCGCTGGTATTCGAACGCCAGATCTTTCAGATTTCCTGTCTGATGCTCTGACCAATTAAGCTACGGAGAGTAGACAAAAAACCTTGACATCATATGATTTAAATAATTCACTGGTCAAAAACTATAACATCAAATAATACAGTTAAATAAAGTTGAATGAAGTAAAACAAATCAAATAAAGTTAAAAAATGCTGAATAAAGTTGAGTAAAGTCAAATAAAGTTCAATAAAGTTGAATATAGTCAAAAAAGTTAAATAAAATTGAATGAAGTTGAATGAAGTTGAATGAAGTTAAATAAAGTTTAATAAAGTTGAATGAAGGTAAATAAAGGTGAATAGAGATAAATAAAGTCAAATAAAGTTATATGAAATTAAATGAAGTTGAATAAATTTGAATAAGGTTAAATGAAGGTAAATAAAGGTGACTATAGTTAAATAAAGTTGAATGAAGTCAAATAAAGATAAATAAAGTTAAATAATGCTGAATAAAGTTGAATTAGGTCAAATAAAATTTAATAAATTGAAATAAGGTTGAATGAAGGTAAATAAAGGTAAATATAGTAAATAAAATTAAATAAATTCGAATAAAATTGAATATAAATAAATAAAGTGAAATAAAGGTAAATGAAATTGAATAAAGTTTAATAAATGTTAAATGAAGGTAAATAAAGGTAAATAAAGTTAAATGAAGTTGAATAAAGTCAAATAAATTTAAACGAAGTTAAATGAAGTTCAATAAAGTTTATTAAACTTAAATGAAGGTAAATAAAGTTAAATTAAATTAATTAAAGTTGAATGAAGTAAAAAAAATTAAATGAAGTTAAATAATGCTGAATAAAGTTGAGTAAAATCAACTAAAGTTAAATAAAGTTGAATATAGTCAAATAAAGAGACATGAAATTAAAAAAAGTCGAATGAAGTTGAATGAAGATAAATAAAGTGAACTAAATATTATTATTAAAAAGGTTTTTTAATTATTCAAAAAAATCGCTTGTAAAAAAATTAAATTAAGTCAAATAATGCTGAATAAAGTTGAGTAAAGCCAAATATAGTTGAATAAAGTTTAATAAATTCAAATAAAGTTGAATATTGTTTAATAAAGTTAAATAAAGGTAAATGAAGTTGAATAAAGTTTGATAAAGTTAAATTAAGGTAAATAAAGGTAAATAAAGTTAAATAAAGTTGAATAACATCAAATAGAGTTAAATGAAGTTGAATGAAGTTCAATAAAGTTTAATAAACTTATATGGAGGTAAATAAAGGTAATTAAAGGTTATTATTAAACAGGTTTCTTAATTATTTAAAAAGTCGCTTATTCTCTGTGCAATTAATTTAATTTTTCTGGATTTAAATATTTATTAAAAAGGTGCTAAAAGATGTTAATTAATAAAGATTAAATAAGGTTAAATAAAGTTAAATTCAATTAAATAAAGTTGAATGAAGTTGAATAAAGTTTAATAAAGTTAAATAAAGTCAAATAAAGTTGATTAAAGTTGAATATAATTAAACAAAGTTAAATAAAGTTAAATTAATTTAAATGAAGTTAAATAAAGTTAAATGAAGGTTATTATTACAAAGGTTTTTTAATTATACAAAAAATTGTTTGTTGTCTTTGGACTTAATTCAATCCTTCAAGATTTAAATATTTAATGGAAAGGTGCTAAGAGTTAATTAATAAAGGGTAAATAAGGCTAAATAAAGTAAAATAAAGTAAAATAACGTCAAATAAAGTTAGAGTTAGTTAAATAAAGTTAAATACAGTTAAATGAAGTTGAATGAAGTTGAAAAAGTTAAATAAAGTTAAATAAGGTTAAATAAAGTGAAATTAAGTTAAATAAAGTTAAATAATGTCAAATAGAGTTAAATGAAGTTAATTAAAGTTGAATAAAATTGTACAAAGTTAAATCAAGTTAAGCAAAGTCAAATAAAGTTAAATTATGTTAAATAAAGTTAAATAAAGTTAAATAAAGTTACGTGAAGGTAAATACAGGTTAATAATAAAAAGGTGTTAATTAATAAAGAAGTGGATTTCTTTAAACGGTGCGTGTATGTAGGTGGCAATTTTGAGCACTTGGCGTGGAACAACATTAATTAACTTTCAGTTTGTAGATGTGTACGTCCGAACTTCGTGAACTCATCAAGCCGTGTAAGAAAATGCCTGCTAAAACCGCCAATTAATTCTCAACTTGCGCACTGTCGAAGTTCTTCCGCGGTTTACGATTCCGGTTTTTACCTCTATCGACGCGCATTCTCGACTCTGATAATTTCCTTTGAATTAATTTTTTTCAAACAAATAATGTCTCTTTCAATTCTTTAAAAACAAGAAAAAATCGTTCAAAAATTACGATTTTTCACCCAAACACATGCATTCTCAACTCTGATAATTGCCTTTAAATTATTTTTTTCGAACAAATACTGTCTCTTTCAATGCTCTCTTTTAAATCTTCAAAGAAAAAAAATTCTTCAAAAATAACGACTTTTCACCGAAAAATCGTTAAGAAATAACGATTTTCCACCCGAACACATGCATTCTCAACTCTGATAATTGCCTTTGAATTAATTTTTTACGCAAACAAATACTCCCTCTATCAATTCTTCTAAGAAAAAAAATCCTTAAGAAATAACGACTTTGTACCAAAATATCGTCAAAAATAACGATTTTTCACAAAAACACATGCATTCTCAACTCTGATAATTGCCTTTACATTAATTTTTTTTGCCAACAAATACTCTCTCTTTCAATTCTTCAAAGCAAAAAAATCCTTCAAAAATAACGACTGTTCACCAAAAAATCGTTAAAAAAACGATTTTTCCCAAAAACACATGCATTTTCAACTCTGATGATTGTCTTTTAGTTAATTTTTATTTTTAACAAATACTGTCTCTTTCAATTCTTAAAAAAAATTGTTCGGGAATAACGATTTTTTACTCAAACAGATGCATTCTCAACTATGATGATTGCCTTTAAATGAATTTTTATTTCAACAAATACTGTCTCCTTC